>RJWT010019661.1:0-18296 GCA_004365215.1 Cuniculus paca | reverse complement strand
AGCAGGACCTCAGAGTCACAGAGCCCTAACTCCAAACTCTTAAACTTTCCTTTCAGATGATACAAGCAATACAAGTACTAAGGTTTCATCTTTTGGAGTTAGAAAAGGTAAGCAAGAAATAGCACTCCACTCCTGTCTTGTTTAAGCCACATCTCCTAATTGATTGGGGTACTGTACTTTCATCAAACCTACAGATGAGGGATTGCATATCTGGAGATTTTGAGCATGTTGCCATGTGCTTCCTCCAGTTGCTCCTCAACTCAGGGGCTCAGAGAATGAATCAGGACATCCCTGCCTTTTAAAGCGTCCCCCCAGCGTTTTCCCACTAATATTCAGGATTGTTTTGAAATGAAGCGACTCATTTGTGCTACTGGACACTCAGCCTGCTTGGGTCATTAGCTCTGCTCACCCTAGGCCCAGAGTTTGCATTAGGTGCAAGCAGAGGGAATTGTTCTCTCTGGGGTGTCTTTACATTGCTTTGCAGCTCGGTCACTTTCCCTTGCAGACAGAACTCCTAGCTTACTGAATGGCGAATATTATCCCTAGTTCCAAGGTTTTAATATTTTGAAATGATCATCAAATCGAATGTCCTACCCTGGTCCCTGAGTCTGAACCCAGTCATTCTTAGCTTTACTTCTTTCCCTCTTTTTATTGTAACTTGTTGCTCAGGGAAGTCTCTGGAGAATAATATCTGCTGCAACAATTGCTCTATTGTTTCCTTGCCTTCAACTATACCCCTTAATTAGAGTTAGTTTGGAAGACATCACATTGTTGCTCTTTCCAATGCAACCTGATATTTTTCCTCTTTAAAAATGAAACAAACAATAACAACATAAGCTGAGCCCTCCACCTTAAACCTCCTTCTAGGTCCACGAACTGTGTGATAACTTCTGCCACCGGTACATTAGTTGTTTGAAGGGGAAAATGCCCATCGACCTTGTCATTGATGAAAGGGACGGCAGCTCCAAGTCCGACCACGAAGAACTTTCAGGCTCCTCCACCAATCTTGCCGACCATGTAAGTCTGTGAGCCTTTGGCAATTGTTTTAAAGTCGCTAGGTAAAACATTTAAAAAAAAAAACTTATTTTAACATCTAGTTCTATTGATTTAGTTTTCTTTTCTGTTATAATGATTTGGTCTCTTTGGGGGCTTTCTTCTAGTTTTCTCAATACCTGTATCATACTCTTTTTCATCTCTCTGTTCTTGAATCCCTTCTTATTTATACTGACAGAGGAGGAAAAAAGAAAAAGAAAGAAACAGAAAACCAGGGAATTGATAGAATGATTTGTTCTCTTAATGTGTAAAGTTTCCTAGATTTGGTGACTTGGGTGTTAGCATATTCTTTCTTTTGATATGATGTCTGCTGTCTTTTTCTGGTTTCTCAACTCTATACATTAATCAGTGCAGCAGGGATAGAAAGAGGAAAGACAGCAGGACAGGATCTGGGGGGGGGGCTGGTGGCTGAAGGAGAGAACTGGGGAACAAGGGCTGATTTCCCATCTCTCCCAGAGATGAAAATCCTGATAATTATTGGCAATCTTGCACTGCATTAGAAATAAAAGGAGCGAATAAACACATTACAATTCTCAGGGCTTTTGCTCTTATAGAAACTTACTGTCAGAATATGGACTTATTGCCAAGTGCCTGAAGCATCTTCATAATAAAACACAGTAACCTTGATGAACCAATTATTAACAATGTATTACAGAAAGCTGAAGGGAATTATGATTGAGTAACCATAGGTTAGTGGTTGAATTTTAACACTTTAACAGTTGGTAAATGAGGACGGAGAGTATAGTAAGGAATGACTATGTATGTCAAGCCAGGAAAGGAGATTTCTTTCTATTCTCTCTGTTTTTAATCCTATTTTGGAACTGATCTAGTGAGTCTGATGCTTAAAAAAAAAGCATATGTAGTGAGACTGAAATTTGAAAAAGAAGCAAAGAGAAGAAAGATTGCAGCTGGTAGGAAAGGCAAGAGTGGCGAGGTTAAAGAGTGGGTGTGAACAGCAGTTTATTTATAGGAACTCAAGCCTGGGGGTGGGGGACAGGGTGTCTATACATTGAGTTGAACTCACAACCTAAATGATAAAGGCTGTAGTCTGATAACTTCGTGGTTGAAATATTAATTTAACACCCTGTGTGAATTGAACAGGCACTGAGTCTTGAAGGCAGTTTGTAAAACAGCCCCCGTGCCTGAATGTTAAGAGTAATGAATTGAGATGCTTTGAGAATAAACTTTCTGTGAGGTTTTCCTTTCCTGCCACCAGAAGTTTTGAAAATATTCAAGTGTTGATTTTAATAATTAGCGTTTGCACTGTATGAGAAACCAGCCTAAGAATACAAGTTTAAGAAAAAGGAAAGGAAAGAAAAAAACTCAGTTGGGATGTTCAGTTGTGAGACTGAACAAATACTACGGTGTTAAAGACTTCTACACCTGTCTTCGCCCTTACCTGTTTTCAATGCCGTGGGGGACATGGTGTGGGGTGCTTTTGTATACTGAGTGTATTAAATGAAATCAAAGGGGTGCAGCAGCAGCAGCAACAGCAGCTATGGAAAGTTTATTTGCTTATCTGTGACTTTACACTGTGTATGCTTGTGGTCCACAAGGCATGGTAGTATCTCAGAAATATTTATTTGGGTTTTTTTTATTTGTTTATGTTCATTGCTTTCTGTTTCTAAATTCATGTGCATTTACATTATTGGAGGAATAGGGAGGAGTCTATTTACATCGTTTGTGGAGTAAGAGGTTCACAGTGTCTTTTCTCATGTTGTTTCTGTGGATCCCAACTACTTGGTTTTCTAGAATGGTTTCTTGGCAACTGGTTTTCCAGTGGACATGTGGAGCTAGAGTATGTTGATGTTTATGTAGACGAGATAAGATAAACTAGGCTGTTTTGTATATTGGCTTATAGACAATACCAGTTTATGGAACTATTGTAATATTTAAATATACACTTAAGAAAGAATTGTACTTAGGAGAATACTGCCTTAATAATTTAACGATCATCATCTTTGGATGAAAGAGTCAACTCTGTCATTTGTTGCTCCCCTTTCCAGCCCCCAATCAAGTAAATATGACAACTGATTTATTTTGAACCCATGAGGGCTTGCCACCTCATTGGGCGTCATAATTTAAAGCCTTTTATTTCCTAGAGATCTGAACTATAACATTTTTACTTTAGCCCCCTGCTATTTGTTTTGAAATGAAGCAATAATTTGTTCCACCAGCACACCAAGTGGGAAATGGGGAGGCTTGCCACAGACTCATGTTCTATGCAGAATGAGAAAAACCTTGGAGGGCTCTCCGCAGTTCTGATACCTCAGTAGCATAGGTGTATTGATTGTATTCATTTCCAAGCCTCCTTCTTCAACTCTACAAAGGGAATCCTCTTATCCTTCTCAGCCTTTCCTGCAAACTCACCCTCCCTCTACACCCCAGCCACAAAAAAGTGAAAACACCACTGAACCACTACCTGAAAAGTGAGAGTGGGACATTTTCAGCATGTAAATGTGTCCAATTTGAATCTTCAGGTTTATTTTTTCATTTGCTTTGATATGCATATTTAATACATTGCCCCAGGCTGGAGCTCATTTGGTGCATGCTGGTGCAGGGGTGATGATGAACCAGTTCAGAAGGACCCAGACAGCGTGTTGTTTTCTGTGTTTTATCTGTTGGCCCACTATTCTGATCTACTGAGCTTCCTCGTGGTTTTATTTGCACATGAAATGCTGAGAGCATTTCAATTTATTGGCTATGAATAATGACAGCTAAAAAAGAAATGTAGTTTAATTTGTTGTGTGCCAAGGTTTCTCTTGTGGAGGTGACAGTTTGTGACAGCTGTTTGACACCCCCAAAACACATACACCTCTATCCTTATTAAATGGTATCAAGCTACACTGCATGTGTGTGTGTGTGTGTGTGTGTGTGTGTGTAAGGAAAGCGCAGGCAAGGAGAGAGAATAAGCATGAAATTTGGTGCATAGGGAAGCAGAGAGGAGCGCAAAGAGAAAATATTAAGTACCAGTGTAGTTTTTGATTTTCTTTTTAAGAACTTGAAAATATAAATGAATACAAGTAACAGGTACAAATATCTTCAAAACAAGTGTTACTGGTAGACTTTCAAGAATAGATTTTACATACTGTTAAGTGGGAAATCATGTTGATTTCACATTCTATAATGTCATATGAATATTCCAATATAAATAATTGCATTAAAAGAGGACAACTACAACAGTCTTACCGTCCTTTTCTTATAGTCAGTGAAGATCCTTGATTTGTACATTTATTATTAACACACATGTAAGAGGAAGTTTGAAATTAATTAGAAAATAAAATGTACAGTATTTTTTACTATTTGGTTGGGCTTAGTAAATTCATATTGAATGCTTTTTAAAATATTATAATATGCTTTATCTTATGCTGTTACTGTAATAAAAAGATTATAGTTATAGGCAAAAAAAACGGCTATCCCAGTATCCTTCAGAACAGTGGGGAGGAAAAGTACATGATAGTAAAGGAAACAGAACTGTGTTTTTCAGCTGCAGTTCATGTTAAGTTTTTGAGACATTCAAATTTATCATGTTTAAAATAAACATGCCAAGGAAGTAGTTTAAAAAAAAAAAACTTCAATTTGAAAACTGTTTTGAAGTAATCATGCTTTTCCTATTCTGCAGTCTCTCTAAAAAACAGGTGATATCTGCATTATCTATTTTATGTAATTGTAAATTAGGTCATTAAATCTAGTGCAGACAAATGAATTATAATTTCATATTTCTATGTAAAAATATTACATATGTTCAGATCGAGTTTAGACAGATGAAATATATTTGTTTAAAATATATTATCTAAGCTAGTCATTACTTGATTGAAGTGCATAGTTACACGCTTATGCCGTTAGTCCTAGTTAATAGTCATAATGAGCTACATTTTATTTTCTTCAAAAGAATTAAGTAGGAGGAAGAAAATATAATTACATTTATTAATAGTTAATGACAGGTGCCTTAAAATTGACTGACTCTGATAACATCACTAATAAACATTTATTTTAATTTGCTATAATTTAAATAAGGACATACTAATGTTTTCTTTTGCGACTTTGGATATGCCAAGTTTATTTATGTCTATAAAATTTTTAAAGTATGTTAAGTTAGAAGGGAGACTCTTAAGAATTTTATTCCTGACAGTACTGCAGATGAATTTTAATATTACCTGAAAAATTAGAAGTGAGTGGTAATGTGGAGAAGTTTAGGTTTAAGTGATTGGTCTCTGGAAGATCAAGAGGGAATCATGAGTTTTGATAATAATATTAATAATGTGAAAGAGTGACTTTCCCTGTTAGTTTCTTCTGTTGCAGTGTAAGATTAGATGTTACGGTGTGTTATCCAAAGCCTCTCGGGACCCTTCCTACAGAGGCTGCTCTTCCACCAGTTCAAGTAGACATGCTGGGGAAGAGGCAGGGCTTTTTGTTTTGTTTTGTTTTTTGCTGCTACACAGGTTCTGGCTGTTGATAACTTTCCATTAATTTCTCATCAAGAATAATTATACTATTTAAATCATTTAGGTTGTGTAGTTGGAATGTTTTCAGTGTAACTGATGAGATAAACTTAGAGATAGATATAGTTGATAACAACATGGGCATTCATTATCAGATAAAAAAATGTAGTATTATTTGAATTCATTTTCTAATTTATTTTTATACTAACTGTTCTGAGAATATCCCAACACAATTTAAAGTCAGGAGGATCTTTACAATATGACAATACACTAACAGTACATTTCTGTCTTCTCTGAAAGTTCTTGATTAAATGGAGGAACCTGTTTGCAACAGGCACTCACCACTTTTTTGAGAGTTCCTCACATACTAATTCCCAAAGAGCTTCATGAAGAGGTGGAAGTGGGGAGATGAGGGACAGATCCCAGCTCTGTTTACTTTTTAAAGAATGAGCCCAGATTCTGAGAGCACACACAGGTCTCCTGGATTCTAATGTCAACTTCAGAATAATGAACTTGAAATTGCAACATTTATTCAAACCATACAATTAACATTGTTAACTTTTGCATACTCAAATACCCAGGGTACACGTTTTCTTCTATTTTTAAAAATATTTTAATTAGGAATTAAACCATCATAAAGTCATAGGAAATAAGTGACTTAATGTTAATTATGTGTATTGATAGCAGTGTATCTTCCTTTGTTGTGTTAATATATTGGGTTTCTTCTTGTGTAAATATATTAGTTGTGCTTGCCTCCTTTCCTGGTTAAAATATCTTCACATGTTTACTATTACTGTCTACCTGTGATCATATATCCTGAATTACTTTACTGAGTTTTCCAAGTTCATATATAATTACTATATTCGCCTGATGTTATTTAGTAGTGTGGGTTCTAGAAAAATCAACTGGTTATTTTGATAGTATTTTTAATAACACAAATAAAAAAAGGGATTGAGTAGCTTGTGCCATTTCTTAATTTTAAAGAGATAAAAGAAATGAGTCTGAAAGAAACGTAGTGCATCACTTGCTGTGGATCACGTGGCCCATGAAAGTCAGCACCTCGCAGCATTAATCCAGCTTCCTGTCTTCTCTTCTGTACCTCACCCACTGAATCATCTTTCTAGCTGGGGTCTAAAATGAGATTCAGATTACTTTAGACAGAACTTGTATGTGGTATGGCCTTCTCTTTTCTCTTTGCAGCCTAATACGTTTCACTTCCCCACTCAGTTTTGTGTTTATTTTGAAACCCTTACACATTTTACCCCAGTGACCCCATGGAAGAACCATATACTCTGTAGAATCATCGAAACAGGGAAATAACCACCAATTTGCCAGGACCTGTCAAGTAATATCCCATAGGCAGGCCTCTCACAGAAATGCCATTCTGGTTTAAAATATTATAGTCCCACCATATCTGCAGCCTCAACAAAAGAGGGGCACATATGATTTGCTTCCTCCACCCAGAGACTCCTGTCCTCTCTGTGCTCTTTTCTAGATTTAGCAAAATTCAATGATGGTGCTAAATCAATTCTTTTTTAACTTCCAAGGGAGAAAACACTGGCAGGGTTGTGTTTTCTAGGGAAAGCTGTGTGTAAATGAGAAACCGAGGCGAGCAGCAGAGCGCTCTCCTGTGGCCCCGCTGCTACAAGCTCTGCCCATATTGTCTCCTGCTTTTATATTAATTACAACTTGCATTATCAGCTGTGAGTCTGTAGCCCAGCAAATAGAAAATACTGCCCCTAGAGACCGAGCTTCTTGTATCTATTTTCCATCTCTTTCTATTGTGTTCCACTCAGTATTCACTGGTTTTCTCCTGGTAACATTGCTCTTTAACACAATTACATAATAGCAAGAAGAGTACCATATTTGACTCCCAATTATTAAAGCTACTGGGAATAGAAACATTTTTTCTCCTTGCCCTAGGGTGTCTTTCTGATACCTCTGACTGGAGAACAGGACATATATTGTGGAATGCACATACCTGAATACTCAGCCACACTCTTACACAGAGTTTCTCTTTATTTTTCTACATAAGTCATGTGTTTTTACATGCTTTTGTATGCCACTTTGGTCTCTGGATTCACTAAAGTTCAGCACATAATTTGGCAGAAATCCAGGCAGTTACTCTTGAAGGATGTAACTTGGAAAGTATCTGGGTTGAAAAAAATAAGACAGGAGTTATGACACCAACAAATATTTTAATTTTAGAAAAAAGAACAGCATTGTGAGTAATATGCTGTGTTATCCATGGAGGTTACAAATTTTTGTGACCAAGGAGGATGAACTTTTTAAAAACCAGATTATCATTATGCTTCTTTGTATGTATATCATCATGCACGTGTAGTCAAGTATGGACAACTCGGAATAAGTAACTCTTCAGTCTGAAACCCCACAGGGATCTCTGTGTTCTTCCTTCTTTCAGACTATATGACAATCATGTGGTGCTCCTTCAGACAGAGTTCTTCAGACAGATACTGTGGAAAGAGACATACTTTTTCAAGAGAGCATTTCTGAGGGCTGAGGAGAAGAGGATAGAGATGGGGGAATGGTAGGTTAGATAATCAACTTGAGAAAATTTGAGCACTGGGCTAAAAACTGAAGACTGAAATTATTTGGAGGAACCAGTTGCTCTTAAGGTAGTACTTGGCATATGTGGCTTATTTCTCTCCCCTTTTATTTAGAAAACACCCCCTAAAAAAATCATTGAAAGAAATACACTAAATTATAAATGAACAAGTCCTGACTTTAAAACTTAGTGTGCTAAGTTTGACTGATAAGGACAAACTTGTGTTCTCAATTGCAGGAAGTACTGCATGAATCCTTCAAATCACTGCAGTGCTAAACAGAAAGATTTGCCCTAGCTTCATTTGAACGATTATGTAATAGCTATTGGATGACATTTGCCTTAAAACATAGTTGAGGTGTTACTGGTTAATTATTGTAATTTTCATGAGGGGTAAGGAGCTTTTATAGCAGCCGGCTTAATAAAAAGCCTGCAGTGCATAAAATTAACATCGCTTGCCATGTACACTGAAAAGTTTAGCTGAGGTGAATGTGTTACAGCTACTGCATTTTCTAAAAGAAAGCTTTACCCTAGACCCTTGCAGGACTAAACTCATACCACGCTATTATTTCATCTTTTCTCATCTAATCCTTCTAGCTCTTTATCTGATTACCATCTAGAAAACAACTCACTTGAAGAGATTGCAAAGTTGGAGAGCCCCCTATATTTTGTCTACCTTTAGCTTGAAACTGTGGGAGTGGTTTCTAACTTAGATAAAAAGAGAGCTCACAAGAATGACTTCGTTTTAACAATGGAGAACTTGGTTTTTACTCTACTCAGTTTCATTCACTAATCTACTTTCTCCAACATATCTTTCTCTTAGAGACCTGTACCTATGCTATGTATGTAGTCATGAAATTTCTGCTCAGCTTTTTCATTTTGAATCAATTAGTTGCCTGATGGCAGGGCCAGTAACATTATTTGATATAGACATTATTAATCCATAAAGTTTTGAATCATTTGATCATCTATCAAAATTTCCAAATACTAATTTATGATCAGTTTGTAGCAAATCTATAGTGGGAGATTTTTCTTTTGTTGTCGTTCCAAATGAGAATATTTTCTTATCTTGTGTCACCTAGGTTTCTGGTTTTATTTTGGTAACATTTTATGTCCTATATATACATTATAAAGTTATGGTTAAAAAAAATAAAGTTATGGTTGAGAAAAATGACAGACTGATTTTTTTATATTTTAGAGAGAAAAAAATTTCAGAACAAGATAATAGGAGGGTAACAATGGTTAATGCATTGCATATTGTTATCTTTAAATTAGTTACTCAGTGTGCAAAATATAGGCATTTAATTGTCCAAACAATATTAGCACAATTCTTTTTCAATGAACTAAGAGAAATAAGTAGTATAACTATCTTAACTATCTTGTATATATATTTTTTGTTTGCTTGCTTGCTTGCTTTTCCCTTCATTCTTTTATCCTTTCCCACATTCCAGTTTCTCTTTCCTTTTGGGGCTGATTTTTCTTTATAAACTACATATACTGGCAGTATGGCAAGATAGCTTTTAGAAGGTCATGAGGTTTGCATGTTATGAATCTCTGAATCCTTAACTAATAGTTGTAGTAAGAACAGTGGTGTATTTTGAGAGATTGATTTTTTTTATAAAAGTTTTTGGCCCGTCCTTAGTCCCCCCAACAAGTTCACTTGCAGTAGGTTCCTGGGCTCAGTCAGAGTGTGTGGCATACAGGTGGCACGTGTACAGAGTGGGCCTCAAGGCTGCTCGTTTTCACGTATGCTCTCTGTTTCTGCCAGAGGAAATTCCATCTCTTGCCTGCCTTCATGTGGTGCTGATAAAGTCCTTCCTGTACATTAGAATTCCTGTTTTCCTTTAAGCAACAGCAGGGTATTGGGAATGATCAGGAAAGGGGAGGAGGAACAGGAGAAGAATATACTCAACAAAGTAGCCTGAGCTATGTAACTTTGCCTTTGCATGTCTTTTGAAACAAGTAGTTCTTCCAGAAAAATGACTGCTCGGTCATTTAGAGCTTCCTTGACGCTCAAGTGAAAGTTCCATTTTGCTTCCTAGATGGCAAATAGCTCATATTTGTTCACTTTAAAAATTACCATTTGTGCAAATTAGTCAGACCATTAATAATGTATCAGGTACTGATGCAATGATTCATATCATTGCATCTGTTGGTTACATAATCTGTTACTTGGTCACAGTTTTGAGAGTTTATGCAGATTATGTTAGGGCAGTGCATTTGAAAGACGTGAAGGGCTGCTCTGTACAGTCTTAAGCCTGTGACTGAGTTTTGTAGATGTTAATGTTCTGAAGTATTTATTACCCAAAAGCATTGGGATCTATTCTTGGAAGCGTGTTCCCTCATTAAGATAACAAAAGTAGAAAGATAATTTTAATTTTTAGGTAATTTATTCTTACTTTAAAAACTAATCTTATCACAGTGTGTATTTCCAGTTAGTTTTAGCAAATGTATACATGGATGTACCCATTAGTCAGGTACTATAGCACCTTTCCTCCTCTTGTGCACTTCTTACTAAAAGGACAACACACCATAACAAGGCATGCATGCATACCCAGTACTGCAAATACTAATATATATATATATACATGTTTTTTTGTCTCCCTTTGCACTTCTCTTCTGGGTTCTTCATTTATGGCTGATATGGTAACTGTGGACAAATTCCTTGGCATCCTGACATCAGAACCCTTCATCATGGCGAGATCACGACGATGCAACCTCAACCCACTCAGCAGGCACCCCAGGACCCTCCAGTGGGGGCCATGCATCCCAGAGTGGAGACAACAGCAGTGAACAAGGTAAATGGTTGAGAATTGTCCTTGTGCAAAGTAGGCATGACCACAGTAACTTGAGCCTTTTGTGATATCAGTACATCTGCCTCTTTGTAATCAGGAGAGTGGCAGGTAAAGGGTAGAGTCAGCTACTATTTAGGGAGACAGTGTCTTCTTTTCTTTACTTATTTTTTTATTGAAAAAAAATCAAAGTGAGCCTGTCTACTCTTTAAGTAGGCATTACAATAATGGTTGACTAGTTTTGCCAATTTTCTTTTAAACAAATTTGGTTATCTACACTTTACTCTGGTATGTATAAATAAATGGAACAGCAGACCTACTTTGCTGCTATAATTCAGTAATTTGAATTATACAATAAATAGGATATTTTGCTATAAGAATTCTCCTCCGTAATCAAGTACTTATGCCTCTAAATCATATCAGACCCAAAAATCTGTTCTTATTAGCTCCAGAAATATTGGGAGAATTTTATATGGAATCTTAACTTGAGAAAGTGGATTTTGAAATTCTTAGGAGATTATTTGTCCCCGTTTCCATTTAGCTGACATGGTGACTTGTCACAATTTCTAAAAATTAGAATAATCAGAGGGCAAGGGGAATGTCTACTGCAGATATCGAGGAAACTTAGAATAAATTTTACCATTTTAAACACACCTATTACACAGCTAGCAATTATATATTGGTAGGGATGACTCTTCTGTGGCTAAAATGATAATTTAAAGGAAGATGCATTATTGAGTGTGTGCCAGGAAAGTGTATAGATTTTACTTTTTAATATTTTACATTAGATGGTATCTGTTCTCCTAGGTCTATTTCATCTCTATTATGACTGTGTTTATAGCCACAATATTTAAGCATTAGACAGCCTTCCAAGTACAGGACAGTTTAACAGCTTGAGCTGTAGTTATATATGCCATTTAAAAGGGGATGGTTGATGTAGGGTGAATGTCTTCCCTCCTCCAAGTTTCTGGCCAGAGGTTTAGACTCAAGTTCTAAAAGAGTCTAGGAAAATGTCCTTTCTACGATGCAGTTCACTTGCAAATGAGTCCAAATCAGAATCTACCTTTTAGCAAGTTGGAGCTGGCACAGAGATGAATCCTATCAGATGGCAAACTAGAAGAATTTGTGCCTTGTATGTTTTTAGGTTTTATATACTACTTACATTATACCAATTAGACTGTGTATAAAGTAGAAACTAAATTATAAGGACTTTTGAAGGTCGCTTCCATCAATTTAAATCTGCAGTGCAGTGAGTTGACCATGGTTCCATGTCACGGTGGGCTTCTCAGTGGGATTAGATCCAGAAAGCCTTCAGTCCCTTCATCATCCCACTGCCCCCAAATCGAAGCAGCAGAAAGGGTGAATGTGTATATTATAAAAACAGAACATCCTAAAAATTGTATAAAAGAGGGGAAAGGGAGACGCTGACTGAACGGTCTAATGAGGCTATCTTCCCGGGACTTCTTGTGTATGAGGCTTTCTTTGACCTTTCACTTTGCTCAGGAGCCCGGCGCTTCATTTTTCACATTCTTGCAATTACGTTAACGCTTCAAGCATTTCTGACTCCAAGTCAGCTAGCAACACCAGGCATAACTCAACACTGAGTTTTTCTCCTCTCTGTAGATTCATTAACAGGTCACCAAGGTCCCAACTGAAATTTAAAACTGACTGGTTCTGTTGGGTTAGTTGAGTTATGGGTTAGTAGGCATAGTCGGAAGGACCAAGGAAAAGAGAGGTGGGAGATACAAGACCCTAGGATTTGGAACAGGGAGTAGTGAGGGCAACAGGCAGAGCATGAAGCATTTTCATTTTAATTACCTAGTTTTGTATTGTTTTGTTTTTTGATTGGGAAAGAGCAGAGCTCTGAAACTCATACACTGGGTAGAAACAGTACACACAAACCTCTGTGCTGTGGGTAGCTGCACCCACTTATCCCATGTTGAAGGATTTGATCCCTGGAGGCTTTTGTTCCTCTAATCATATCTCCATAGGATTAAAGAGTGGACACGGTAGCTTATTTATATGAGCACTAGGAAGTCAGTCATTCTACTGTGTGAAAGTTTGAGAAAGAGACCAAAAGCAGTTAGAATTCCTATCAAGTAGTGATTGGTTAGCCGTGGAGAATGTCCTACCTGGCTTAAGGTATCTGTCTGTGGCAAAAAGTGATGTTCAGGCGTATTTTGGTTTTTTAACAGCAGACTAAATTTGGAAGGCCAGACTCGCTTGTATTTTGTCATACTCGCGCCCGTATTAGCCTTTAAAACATGTTTTCAAGATATTTTGATATTTTATTCTACTAAATTGTCCAGAGTAGCTTTCAGTTGGAAAGATTAATTATCTGCTTCAGGGCAAAGTCAACAGAGATATTGACTGAAATCACATATGCTTATCATAGGTTAAATCTTAGGGTTGGTGTGGAAAGGAAAACACGGGAGGGAAATTTATGTTCTTTGTATTAAATACATAATAATACTTCGCTGGAAACCAAGTTTTCAGTTAGAAAAGAGTTTTCTTGCTTATTCGGAATTTATTAGCACAACAGGCATATGGAAAACTGTAAAATGATTCAGTTTCAAAACAAATTATGATAAACAGAAAAAATAGGGATGAATTGTACTAAATACAATGTTTTCATACACATTTTAAATTAAACTTTAATAGCCATATGCTATAAAACAATACATGCATTTATGTTGCTTTATAATTTTTGTGAATATTTTTACTATAATGATTTATACAAATCCTTTACTTTGGAACCTAAAAATATCTCATTTTATGACCTAATAGTGAAAGAGTTACAGTTACGCAGGTGAAAGGTCATCTTTTCCTTCTTAGTGTTTGTGCAAGAAACTGAAAGAAGAAAACAAATTTTTAAAATATTGTAAGAAATAAACTTGGTAAAATGCAAAACCTGCCTTTACTGTATCTTTCCAACAGCACATGCCTAGCAGTAAACTATATAAATATGAACCAGACTTTTCATTCACTCTGATTTCTCCTGCTAAAGGCAGCCAAAGAGAGGGCGTTTGTCTTGTTTGTCACATTAGAATGAGGAAGGAAATCTGGTTTTTCAAGGATAGAATTAGGGTGCAGACTCAGGGCTCTGGGGAAGTAACTGGCCCTCTTTGTGTCTGGCTTCCCATCAGTAAAATGGGGCTTGATAATAAGGCTTGGGGTCCCTAATTCTGTACCTGCTGAGTCAAAAGCTGCTTTGTATTTCGTTGTGTATTTTGCCAGAGCAGACTAGAGAGCAGTTTTCTTGTTCCTAGAGCATTTTTGAGAGCCTTAGATGAAAGGCACAATATATGTACAAAGTATTATTATTATTGATGGGTTTGTGTAACTCCCATTAACGCTGATGGGAGTTAGGCATGTGAATTGGCAAGAGAATAGACCCCTCAGTGTTTAGAGCACATGAAATTTACATTTTTTCCACTGCTGTAATTGAGATGTTGACAAATTGGAGAATATTGATGAGCCTTTGTTTTAAGTATTTCGTGCCAAGTTTGTTTTATTTTTCCTGGTTTGAACAATGGTATGGGTTCAGCAGCAATGAATAAAAAGGGTAGAGTAAAGATAACTTTGTATTTCAATATTTTGATGTGCCAATATGAAATAAATTGTCTTAGGCAAATGGAATATGCTGTTTTAATCATTAGCTATGCATGAAAGAAAAATTGATGTTGACATCTTTGCTGTAAAATCGTTGTAATGGGGCTTTCCTTACAATTCATTTTTGTAAAATTCATTTTGTACATTTTGCAGCAATTGAACAATCCCTGCACTGTGAATAGGCAGGATTCCCAGAAATACCGAGACAGTTGGCCCAGTAACTGCTGAGCTCACACTGCACACACCACACACGTTAACCATACTGTTGCCAGACGCAGTTTAACCTAAATGCAGTAGCACTCGAGCATCTCTGTATCTCTAATCCTTCGGAATCTGAGCTGCAGAACCAGCATGGTTCCCTTCTACTTTGCTACAAAACTCTTCCATTGCTTTCCCATTTATCATCCAGGCAATGAGGTCACAATGCCATAGCTAGACATTTAGCTATGACACAGTTCTCTAGTAATAACCATGGTGTGGAAATCTACAACTGTCCCCTTGAAAGTGAATGTCAGTGCTTATAGATAAGCAAGCATCTAAGATATTGATATGCTTTGGAGCTTATAATACATGTTATGTTATAAAATAGTATTTTCCTTCACTGAAATATTGCAGCTACATATTTAAAGAAGGAAGGAGGAAAAAGCCCTGAAACCCACTTACTGTATGGGTCCTGAGTATGCTCTACTGGGATTTCTTACTCGGTCTAGGAAAACTCTTGTCAATGGAATGTTTTCATAGTGCGGCAATCTCTTTAAAATAACCCTAAATACAATATGACAGATGCCATCTGGCATAATCTTTTGCTAGTTGCTTTTAACTTTTATTTTTCCTAAAGCTAAGTTCATCCCGAACTGGTCACTTACTGTTATGATAAATACAATGACATTTCTTTATCTTCCTGTCCTCTTAATTATATCAAAAATTTTTCTGAGACTATAATTGATAATAGAACATGGCCATAGAAGAAGCTGTTGTATGTGGAATATTAATACTGCATTTTCTTTTTCTCCCTCACTGCCAAAGAAAATTTTTAAATTTTTAAAAAATACCATCTTTAAACCATCAGCAAACACTCAAATGATTTCTGTTGATTTTTTTAGGACTTTTTAGAATAGTAACTGTTAGAAATAAAATTATGCCTTTCTAATAAATAAATGCTCTGGAAGCATGTAATGGTGCCCATAAATGCTTAAAAGCTTTCTATAATTGCTGTTAATTTTGAGTAATTTCTTCCTATATGTATCAACGTACTTGAAAAATCCAGAGTTGGGATTTCTAGATTTTTTTTAACTTAGTCATGTAAAGGGATGTCTCCTGATGCCAGTTAGAGTTTAATTTAGAGTAGTAATTAAACTTGAATACTACCTCATAAACAAAAGATAAACAATAAACCAGCCACGTTCCCTGCTGTTTCATAGCTTTCTTTCCCAGATGTTTTAGCCTGATAATTTTTACACAGTGAACTACCTAACATGGAATTTTGTGCATAGAGATTAAAAAAACGAGGGCTTTTTTCCTCATATTTTGGGGTGTAATCATTTTATCCCTCCAAAAAACAAAATACAGAGGATTTTGCGCTACTTCGATTTTTAAAAATTGTACTAAAATACTTAATGCAGATGTGCTTTAGTGATAACCGTATTCTTTTTTCTTAGATAGCATTTGCTTTTTTCCTTCAAAACTAATCTGGTTGCAAATATTTTTCATACTTAGTAGGAGAGGGACATATTTTTATATAAGCAAAATCTGAATAATAAGTAAAAAAATGACATGCTTGACAATGGTGAACTTTCCTTTTTACCCTTCTTCCCACTCCCCACCCCCATGCATATCCACCCTCTACCAGTGGTCCTTTGGGGCTTGGCTCTTCCTTGATCTACAAGGGTCCCTGTGTCCAGTTCTGGATCTTTCCGATGTCAGCCATGATCTTTCTAATTGCCAGGTACGAGTCGACCGCTCAATGCAGAAGCCATGTTATTTTCACTGGGTGGGGTAATTACTGAAAGCTGAGAATAGCTGCACTAAAGACAGAGGGATACTTTCATGATCCCATTAGCATAAGAGTGGGTAAATTATTCATGCCAAGTGAGGATTCTGTGGGGAAAAGTATAGTTAATGCACATAGTTTTTAAATGTATCCCTTTCTGCTCTGAGACTAAATTCTTGTTGGAATCAGTTCTCAGACATTTACGGGAAAGCTCTGGTGGCGTGTTAGATGCAGTTCATCTCTCTCTGTTTGCAGCGCTCTCAATAGAGACCATCTGGCAAAGATCCAAAAGGTGATTAAACAAAATGATCAGCTCTTGTTGCTGTGTTACATGTCCAATACTCTGGATTAAAAAACATGACCCACGACAGTCAGACAAACGTCATGCCGCTCCCCCTTCCCCCTCCCCTCTGCGTATAAGAATTCAGATGGTCCACAAATGTGTGTGCCATCTTTGTGTCCTTATGGCCCATAATCATGAACAGGTTGTGCAAATGGCTCTTTCTGTAGCACTGTCTGTTCCAGAAGCATAGAAGCATTTCATATTAATTGGGTCAGTCTAATATTCATATTGACATGGGGAAAATTACTAAAATTTATTCTTATAGCAGACAATGAATATGTGTGCTTTCTGCCATGAGGGAAGTGAAATCTGACAACTGGCTTGTGCAACTGATTATTTTTTCCTGAAACTGGAGAAAATCAAAGCATGAAAAACTGTCATTCTTTGAAAACAGTGCACAACCCTTTATAACTAACCAAAATGGCTTGGGTGGAGGGCTTTCGGGGAACGTGTGGAAATGAGATCTGGTGTTAACACTATAATCAGGGATGAATTTACAGTGCCATTCAGAAGAGTCCTCCCTCCCTATAAACAAGCTGATAATCACAGAGAAGCTGACTTCCAATTAGCTTTTCCTTCCCTCACATGGATCAGTGTGTTTATATGTTCTCCTTAAGCTTTGATATGTCACTGCCGAGTTGGTACATCTCATGTCAAATTCGAAAGTTTAGAAATAAAATATTTTATTATGAGGAAATCCTGCTAATAAGCAAGGTAATTTTAACCAATCATTTCACGATTGAGTTAAGGTAGAAATGCCAAGATTTGTGACTAAGGGACAGATGTATCTTATCTTTGGGGGTTTGCACCAAATGCCAAGTAGAAATATAAATTGAACAAACCAGACATTGTGAGGAAGTGATTGAAGAAATATTGAGATGAAATCTTGGAATGAAATATATATGTATATTTATAACAATGCTGTGAATTGCTTACATGTCACATTTGCATAAGCCTGAACTGTGATTTTTATTAAGGGGCAGTTTAAAGTATGTTAGTTAAGGCACTTACAAAACAGGACTAATACTCATTAGGTTCTTCAGAGATTATGGCTGACCGCTTAATATTGAGGAAATTGTCTATGACTGATAGGAGAGGATAAATTTGAGTGCAAATGTCAAGAGAAAATGAAAAATAAAGCTGAAAAGGGAAAAATTCTCAAAAAGCACTTGAAAACATCATCATTCCCTGTCAGCCACCCTTTCTAAGGGAGAGCAAAGCAGTAGGTAAGAAATACAGAGGGGCACAGTACTCAAGGAGGGGCAGTGAGGTCCCTGTAGAGTCTGCAGTGTGGTAGATGAAAGGGACGTGGATAGCCTTGGGGGTCTTAAGGCTATTATAGGGCAACTCATGCTCTGTTATCATGCTGATTTTTCAATTGATTTTTGGCTGAACAGTACTTGTTGAAGCCCTCCAGAGCATCAAACACAGCCTTATGGTGCTATACATTGTAATACACATGTTCTATTTTTCTCTCATTGTCTTTACTTTGCCTCAGAAT
>RJWT010019660.1:0-18286 GCA_004365215.1 Cuniculus paca | reverse complement strand
AATGAAAGATACAAAGGATACACACCAAGAATTTTAATGAGGCCTGTTGGGTGGCTGGGATTATGGGTGGTGGTAGCATTTCTTTTATTTCACTTGCCTGTTTTCTAACTTTCCTGCAATGATCATACATTACTTGGTACTAGGAGAAAAACTCTAAGGTCGTCAAGCAGAAGTTACTGTGCACAACCCACGCCGTCCTCCTAGGCAGCCCAGCACTCACCGAAGGTGGAGTCCTCCCCAAGCTCCTTGCCATACTTCAGCATGCAGTCTCCCAGCAGCCCTTCTGTCTGCGGGTAGCCCGTGGTCTTCACCTGTCCTCGGATCTTCGACACAGTGTTCAGCATTCCTAGCTTAGCTCTGTATGCTTAAAAACATCGTCATTTGTAATTCCTTAAAGTTACCAGGTGGAGTAACAGAAACACAGCATTTAACAAACACAGCTGCCCAAATGGAGGTCATTTTATACAAACATCAGAGACCCGAGGGTGCAGGAGCCTGAGCAACCTGTTTCATTTCCTTAGGATTTGTGGGATTCTTTACCAAGGTGGGTGCCATGCTTGCTGTCACATAACCATGTGGAACACAGAAACCAGAGCCAATGTTGTCTCTCAATAACAGCAGGCAGGGCTATAAGTCACCCACGAGGAGCCACCTGGGAATGCTTGAAATCCCAACTCCCTAATATCAGACATGGACACCTGTGCTGACCATTTTTGCGGGGACCCAGTGTAAACCAAGAATACGATTGGGAGGTAGATGTTTCAAGCTGCCAACTGGTCACTAATACTCTCACCTTGCTCCTCAGGGTTGATTCAGATGAGTGATACCCAAGGTCATGAAGGAGTCAGAAGTAGGAGGAGATAGACCCCCTGACCTCTTCTTTTCTCTCCTCTAACTTAGGCAATGCACATCTACTAATTTCCGGCCTGTGCGACACACTGTGCATTCCCAGGAGTCCAGAGGAGCCTGTGATTTCCAGATCTGCCCTCAAGGAGTTCACAGTCCAGTTACACAGGGAGGCAGAATATATAATTGTGGAAATAAAGTTGGGGTGGTGCAGGGAAAGGAAAAGATGTCAACATGCTTGGGAAAGACTGAATGATGCTCCCACAATGTGCAGGAAGTAATGTCAGTAAAGTGTAGAAGACACAGCTGTGGTACACTGATGGACAAGGAGTAGCCTGGTTTGATCTGAAGAGAAATTACTACAGGACACAACGAGAGACACCTAGGGAGAAAGTGACTACGAATTAAACCCTAGGCTACACGTCTGAGATTCCATTCTCATTCTGTAGGCGAGAAACAGTCACACATCAGCTTGTGGTATTAGGTGCTTATTTTTAATGCATTCTAGACTAATGTGCATCCGACTTTAACACATGTGCAAATAAGCCAGGAATCCTGTTAGAGGGCAGAGTCTGATTCAGTTGGTCTGGGGTGAACCCAAGAGCCTGTGTTTCCCAGCAATTTCCCAAGGATGCTGGTCCTGCTGACCCAGGGACCAAACATTGAGTGGCAAGCCTTAGGCAGTCAGTGCCAGCCTTTGGGGCCTTGCCAGCCTCAGCCTCCGAACACTGCTTCTGCAGGTGCCCAGGCTCAAAGGTTTCATTCCCTACCACACACACAGTAACACACATGTGCCCTCCCCCACACACAGTTGGTTTCCCACTGTCAGAGTGGCTGTGCTGTGTACCGAGTGAGACCTGTCAGGACTCCATTCCTCTTCTGCAAGAGGAACCAGAGACCTCTGGTCAGGGGACACTTTCACTGCTGGCCAGGGCCCTCTCACCCCATTCCACCAGCAGCTCTTTTGGGAGTGGTAGCTCTGCCTGACGGTGTATTCCCACACCCCAGAAAGCTCTAGCATAGGAGAGGCACTTATTACATATTTGTGGGCTGACACACAGGAAAAGGACCTCATCATTCCCATCACTGATAAGACCAGGGAGAGAAGACATAATCATCAAGATAATTTTAAAGTAAATTTTACACGTGCCATCTTCCCTGGACATATTTGACAAAACTTAAAATTTCTTCAATTTTCACTTTCTCGATTTTAAAATGGTTATGTTTGTGCTGATTCCTACAACCAAAGGAATTACAGTAACTGCATGCAAATAGTAGTAAAATTGGTAGTAAAAATTAAAGGCAACATCAGAAATTCACGGAGCTCAAGGCTTGGGCGCCCCCTACTGGTTCGTATAATTGACAACCTAGGAAAACACGGGGCTCACTCGGGGAGGACCCAGAAATTTAAGAGCTACTGTGGAGAAGCTGATGTAACAGGGGACCCTCTCGTGTTGTTCTTCGAATTCAACACACTTTTTTTTTCTTTAGCTTGTGGTAACATGAAAACCTTTTCAAATTAATATATAGAGTGGAAGAACTAGAGACCCTTTAGAATAGGATGAGAGATACTAAAAAAAAAAAAAACTTCAAAGAGGAAATAACTAAGAAAACATTCACAAAACATTTGGCAGGTTTCTGAAGCGCCTCACAGAAGGGGTCTTTCTTAGTGCTGGCTGCAGCTGATGCTCAGGCCAACAGGACATCCCCGCGTGGGCAGCGGATTCAGAGGTCCCTGCTGGTGCTCGTCAGTGACGATTGACCTCACTACTTAGGGTTCCTGGAGAGCCAGCTTTTAAAAACTGAATTTCATCATTTGGACATGGCAGGAGAGCTCGCGACTAGGTCCTGTCAACCAAACGCCAAGTACACTGCGGATATTAGAGTCTGTGACGGCGAATAAGCAATGGAATATTTTAAGGCATTTTCTCACGTTACCTGGATTCGGCTGAAGGTATTCAGTGGCTTTTGAAAGAATTTCTGCAACCGCTTTATTGGTAACATCTATTTTCTTAAAAACAAGACAAAACACACAGAAATGTTAGTGAGCAGAAAATTCAGTGAGTTCACTGAACAAATAAAGAAGCGATCTTCATTAATTCAATGCTTTTAACACGACTATGCTCATTGTAATCCAAATAAATGTTTTCCACATTTTGAAAAGAGGCAGTATCATCTCACTTTTTGATGTTGGGATATCACTTCTTCCCAATGACACTGGAGAACACTGTTTTCCTTCTTAACATTAAAATGAATAATAATGTCATATTTACAGAACTGGAAAAGTTATTACTGCCCATTGAATGACTGGATAGACTTGAACATCTCCAGACTTACCTTATCTGCTAGGGGAACCTGAACATCTATTATCTAAGGGAACCATAATAATAACTCATATTAGAAACTACCTCAGTAATTAACAAGACAATCATAAATATCAGTTTTATAACTAAAGTAACTGTTATGGTTGATACATTGTGTCAACTTGAGCAGTTTAGAAGTTTAAGGGAAAGACTCAGCAGGGAGCCAGGGTTCTTACTTTGTAAATATCCTCATCCTGTACAAAGGAGGGCAAGGACATTTTGTGAGTGTTAAGATTCCTCCAGAAGGGGAGTGTTACACCCACCCTGAAGTGGGGAGGTGGCCTATGTACAATATAAGGGAGGAGAAGAGAGGTTTACTCACTCTCTTATGCTCTGGCTGCTGCCTTGAAGTGTTGCCCCTGTGCCATGCCACCCTGCCTTGAAGCCAGCTGATTATGGATTGAAATCTCCAAAAACTGTAAGCTAAATAAACCTTTCCTTGCTTCACTTTGGGTGCCAGGTGTTTTGGTGCCAGAGGAGTGGGGTCATACCTGACCATGTGGTTCAAGAGTCTTTGGGAATGGCTTGTGGGAAGAGTTTGGAAAGGTTCAGAGATGTCACCTATATGCATAGAGCTGGGCCAGCTTAGGCTGTTCTGCATGGGAGATTCTGGTCAGAGCTCAGGAGACCAGAAGGCTGATAGAAAGCCTGCAGGTAAAGACCAGACTCGGGAGGTTTCTGCTGGGAAGAACTGCTTTGGTTGTTGGACTCCAGATGATGTGTGCTACGGGATGGCAGAAAGTTTGTCTGCATTCTGCTCTTGTCCAAAGATTTTTGCCTGAGACTGAGATTAACGGCCATGGCCTGATTAATCTGGCAAAAGAAATTTTAAGGCAGTCAAATGTGAAGGCTGTGGCGTGGCTATTGTTGGCAGCTTTTAGCCAAATTTATGTTGGAAATCAAGAGAAAGAGCCCAGCACGGTGATTTAAAATGTTGTGAGTTTGGTCGGAAAGCTGTGGACTGTAATGACAGAGCTGAAACCTCAATTGCTGAAAAGGAACAGAATAAAAAAGATGGCCTGCAGACATCACAGGAAGAGACAGTGGGTGCCCATACTTTGCAGCCTCAAAGATACAAAAGTGAAAGACTTTCCCTGGGGGAGAAATCTAGAGCGTCACATTCCACGATGGCAACAAAGGCCACATGACGTTCCTGAATGGTAGCAACATAGAGAATCTATTCCTTGCAATCAGGTTCAGAGTGCCCAGCGATCCAGGCACTTGACCCCTACAGCCAAGAGAGAGGAAAGACTGGCTACTGCTCCAACTGGCAGCAGACCTTAGCATCATCCACGTGGTGCTGGTTTTAGGTGTACACAGAATGCACGCATTCTGAGGTTAAGGCAGCTTCCACCCCAATTTCAGAAAGCCCTGGAGGCCAGGCAGTGCACCCCTGAGAGGGCAATGTGTGAAGCTGTGAGTGGGAAGCCAAAGTGGAGACCCCAGAAGTTTGAAAAATCCAGGAGTGTGGATCATCTAAGGAAAGCTACAAAGATTGAGCAGAGTGGGCCTAAGAGAGAAGCTGCAGGGACTAAAATCCCTAAAAGTGCTGTGGGGGTGGAGTCACACAAGCCCTTTGGAGCTCACAATTTACCACAGATTGCTTCAGATGCTGGACATACAGCTACAGGACTTAACATTTGCCCTGCTGGATTTTGGACTTACTTTGGTTCCAATGCTTTGTATTCCCCTGTTTGTAACTTTTGGAATGGTAATGTCTATCTTGTGCCATTGCATGTTAGAAGTGTATAACTTTGTTTTCATTTGTACAGGGGCTTGCAGCTAAGAGTTTACCTTAGATCTCAGAGGAGACTTGGGACTTGGGCTTTTCAGCAATGCTGAAACTGTTAGGACTTTGGCAACCCTTGGATGGACTAAATGTCTTTTGTATAAGGGATGTACATGAGTCTTTGGGGGGGCCAGGGGTGGAATGTTATGGTTTGTATATAGATGCCCCCCCCCCCAAGCCTCATGTAGTCATGGAAGCGGCTGAATCTAGCGCTTGTGATTGATCTGTTGTCTAGTGCTGGGATTGATGGTGTGAGTTCTGTACCAGCCCAGGAGAAGAAGGAGATGGGTTCTCCCTCTTTCTGTGCAGTTCACTCTTGCTGCTTGCAGCCACCACGAACAGCTGCTCCTCAGTCACACCACCCTGCCTTGGAGCCAGCTGAGTATGGACAGAAACCCCCAAAACTGTAAGAAATAAATCTCTCCTTCCTTCATGTTTGGCATCAGGTATTTTGTCTCAGCAATGAGACAAAAGTCACTAAGGCAGTAACTATGCAATTTTACAAGATGATAACATTAAAATTTTCCCTGCCAGGTTAAGATTGAACCTTTCCCTTTACAAAAACTTTCTGATTGTTAGTTAACAGAATATACAATAAAGTTAAACATGCAAATTTCAGTAGCTTTATTTTATACCATCAGCAGCCCACAAGACTATGTAAAGGAAAAGAAGATTCTTAATCATAACAGCAATAAAAATATGTTGAGTAACAATGAGTAAGTCCTATGAGAAACTCACAATAAGCACCAGAAAACCACATCTCTAGAAGGAAAAATTTAACTTTGGAAAGATGTAAATCTTCCCCAAATTAACATGTAAAATTCATTTAAGTCTCATTACAATTTTAGCTTTTTTTCTTTTTTGGTTAAAACTTGAAAAATTCATAATAAAGTTAGATTCATACTGCATGCTGAATTTAAAATACTGACCTATAAAAAAATACAAAATAAAGAGGATAATGCTTTGAAACACTGGAAGGGGAAGAAGCTTCTAAGCTTGACCTGGAACTCTAAGGTCATACATAAAAAGACCAAAATTCTGCATGCATAAAAATTAAAAACTAAACAAGGAAAGACACAATACATGGTTTGACCAAAAAGAAGTAAATAGAAAAGACTTGAAAGGACAAAAGGTTACCATCTACAGCACACAGAATTCCCATTAAAAATAAACCCAAGAAAGAAGAAGAAAAGAAAATATACTGGCAATCTACAAATGAGAAAAAACATAAATTGCTTACAAACATCTGAAAAAATACTCAGAATTTTTAACTGAAAAGAACTTATACTCAGCAGATTGACAAAAAATATGTTTAAGAATGATGATACCCAATATTAGGTTTATTACACAGGTGTGGAAAGATGGACTGTTTCATACAGGATGGAAATGCAGAGGTGTAAGTGCCCATTCCTAGAGCTGTCAACCTGCCAGCTATTCTATTTCATCACATAGACACACAACGACCAACAGCAGTGGTGCAGAAAGGTGCCTGTTTATCCATTCTGCATAGAACTTACAGTGCTGAGAATCAAAAGTCGTGAAAATTGTGATCAATAGGAGACACTGGATAAGCTGAAATATCCAAGTAAAGAGGTATTCTTTAGTCATGCCAAACAATAAATAAGAAAGATCTATATGCACTAGGAAGATACCCATTGCACATTGGCAAAGAAGGGGCAAGATGTAGGGTGATTTGTAATGAAAAAAAAGGTAACTTTTTAACTTAAAAACTATGCTCTAGTAAGGGTTCCAAATTTTTCAATGACAAATTAATGGAAAAATATACCCCCTGAGTTGAATGTCTAAATTTGGAGCTTCAGGGAAATTTAAAAACAGTACAGAAACAGTCAGAAATGACTGAAATCTACCACTGATACGTGTGCACACACATCTGGCCTCATTACAGGTTGTAGATGTGAGCTCTCTACAGAGTGTTCAGCTGTGTATGAAGATCCTTCTTGAAATGTTTAAGAGAATTTTTCACCTTTGTGTTTCTGAGCATTACAAATGTAAGTGCTTGGGAAAATTCTGTTTCTGGTTTGAGGGAAAGTTCGAGGTAATCCTGTACATTAGGTTAGTGATCAGATCAGTCCCACAATTTGGTCAACATGTAACTGGTGGTAATATTCAAGGACTGAATCTGTTAAACGTATGAGTTAATGGAACTTGAAATAAAGATGAAAAGGTATTGTTTATATCCAATCACTATATTTGTAAATAGGGTTCTTTTAGATTTTTAATTTTAATGAAATAAATGTTAATTAAAACAGCCTAGAATGTTCCCTTTGATGTATTCAACCCTGTGTGAATGTGAAGCACCTTCCAAAGAGGACAATGACAGGAATCAGACAGGGAAAGAGCTTCCACCTTAAATCCTTCTATGTTGCTTGAAGAAAAAATGCTGGGAAACAAATTACCAAAAATAAGTTCCTTCCTCAGAGGCCCTGATAGGTATACACTAAGCTGCTTCCAGCTCAGGCCCAGCATCAAAACTGGCATGGTGATGCGCTGTAATTCCAGCACTCTGAGAGGCTGAGGCAGGAGGATCTCAAGTTTGAGCCCAAACTGCGCAACTTAGAAAGACCTCATCTCAAAAAAAAATGTTTGTTTGTTTGTTTGTTTGTTTTAAAGGCTGGGAATGTAGCTCAATGTGAAGTCCCTGGGTTCAATCCCCAGTACTAGAAAAAAAATCTGGAAACAAGCTCTTTCCTGTCATAGAAGGTGCCTGTTATACATGTTGGCAAACTTAGGTAGTCAAGGTGGTCAAGGTGAACACAGAAAGAATAAACTCAGATAGATTAAAAACAAAAAACTCCAAACCTCCTATTAGAATAGCTTTTATTGTGTAGGCGTGTATGTATGTGTGTGTGAGCATGTGTGTGTTGAGGCTAGCAAACGTGATGGAAATACATTGGCACACCATCAGGAAACACAGGGAAACAGAGAGGTGAAACTCCTTTTTACCCAGCCCACGTGGAGCAGAACCCCATGTACTGGTAGACTGAACCAGGGACCCTAGCTCTTGTGGTCCCACACAGTGTCCGAAAGCTGTCCTCATTCCCTTGCCCTTGACCCAGCCCTATTACAAGATTTGAAAAGAATGCGAATTTTCCATTTGGGGAATGCAGACCTCTGTATTGGTTTATCATCAAAGTTATTAACCAAACTTTATGCAAATCTTTCATAAGCCAATTGATAATTATGTTGAATCTGTTATTTCACGAGAGAAGTATGTGAAGTCTTCTATTCTGATTTTTGTCAGTTCTTCATGTATTTTTGAAAGCTTTAATTTGCCTGTAGGGCAAAATAGTTTATAACTTTTATCATTTCCTGACAAGCTACAGCAACTTCAACTTATAATTGTTCTAAGAAAAGCTTTTTTTCCATTCAGTGCTTTTTTTGAATCAAATTACTGTGATGTTACTATTTTTCCCTTCTATTTTATGGTAAGTGTTTGTTATGGTACATATTGTTTCCATTGATTTGTCATTTCTGAATCATGTTTTAAGTGAGTCTGATACTAACATATCACTTCCAGAAAGTCCTTAAAACTTATGGTAAGATGTTATATACTTTCAAGTTTCTCATTGGTGGAATAGAACAGATAATATATTTTACTTTTATATTTCTTCTGTCACTTCTGAAATTTTTGGAAGGAAAAGTAGGTAAACAAGAGAGATCTCGGTTCGTCAACTCCTGAAAGATGCTGTCATATTTCGCATTTTAAACAAATCATTTTGTGGGTGATGATGCCACATGTACTATCTCTGTATATTAAGCAAGTTCTAAAAGTAATTCCAAGTATGTCAATGATGTGAAAATGTTTCCATGATTTTCAATTTGAAAAACTTAAATTTTTCAAAGTAAAAACAGAATTAATTTTTCTCTCTAAGGCATTCACATTTCCTATATATATATATATATATTTTTTGTCAAACACAGCAGTACTTTATTAACAAGAATAGAGTAATATGATCACAAGGAAATGCTCAAAAGTCTCAAATGAATGATATCTTGGGCAGCAAAAAAATGAATACCAACAAAGGTAGGCATCCTAACATGTCTCACAGCTGTTGAATGAAAGTGGCTTGTAGGCAAGGAAAGACAAGCAACATTTACATCACTAACTGATTGTAAAACACTTCATTACTTTGGGGAAGGTAATCAACAGTCATAACCCATAACTAGAAAGAAGAGCCATTTGAGTATATTAATGGGGCCAACTAGTTCTGTTAGATTTCAATACTGTATGGTATTGATTTCCTCTCTATGTAATGAAATTCATTCATGCTCTTGATAGGAGCATTAATCTTTTTGATTGAGCTAGCCCAAACCCACCTGACCTCTGAACACCGGGTCTTAGAGTAAACTACTTGCAACTTTGATAGATTTTCCAGAGGTCTTCATTGGTGCTAAATCAACATGTTAACATAATCTGAAAATGAAAAGGTCACAAATGGCACAAAGCTGCCCATATTCTAGTATCAAATGACAGAGAATCTATGGTTAAAACTGTGTAAGCCATTTAATGTAGTCTGTTCGTGGGCCACAAACTTAGCTAAGTGAAGAATACCAGTATTTTAATAAGGTCCCTTTTTATCACATGATATTTCCAAGCAAATATTTGGAATGCTCAGAAGATTCCACTTTCAGTCTCCCAGAGCCTCCTGAGACACAATTTAAAGTGGGACTCGATAGAAACAAGCATCTTCAGTCTTCAGCCTCTAGTTGCAAACGCAGAAATAGTTTCCGTTGCAGTGTGCCTTATCTGTGATCAAATCAACAAAGATAAAGGACACAACTGATATCAAGGTGAGTAAATGCCCAATCATCTGCAATCCTCATAATTTGTGCAAAACTATGGGACAAGTAGGCCAAATCTAATGAGACAGTTTGAGGAAGATGTTTTCCTATTGGATGCACAAAAATTATTTTATGAAAATACAGAGATGGAAGAAGGAGCAGTTCTGTGCCTCTCACTGCATAACCTTTATTATGTTCCTAGAGTCACTGAGACTAGCTTAAAAATAGCCTGGACCAAGAACATTCTAAGCACCAGCTACCCTTTCCTCCTTTCTTCTTTTTCTGTTGCTGTTTCTTTTTTGTTGCTGGAGCCTCTGCAGGCTTCTGGCGTCTTGGGGGTATGATGCTGCTTGTAGAGGCAGGGACAGTTGCTGTACTGCCGGTCTTGGGGAGGTGAGTGGACTGCTCAGTGTTACTGGCACCCTGTTCAGAGGAAGCTCTTGCAGTTGCTCCCTGAGTCCCCATTTCAATCTGATCTTTCTTTTTACCCTTCTTTCTTCCTCAGTAAGAAGAATGTTCTCACATTGGCAGCCATCCTTCTGGATCTGGCGTAACTTTTGGGTCATAATTCTTAGGTGTTTTTGGTTTCTTTGTCTTCCTCTTCTTTTCCAAATCTCCCTGACCTTGCTCCTTTGGTTGACTATCTCCAGTGACTTTTCCACCCCTCCTCCGAATGCATGTAGTATCAGGAGAATTTTCAAGAACTTCAACATCTACTTTTAGAGACATAATGACCAATAAGGGCAAGTGTTTACTAAAAGCTTTTGCCGTCTTTGGACCTACAAATGAGTATGCAGAAATAAACTGTGCCATGGTGTGAATATCTTTTGGATTTTGTTTTCATAGCAGTTCTAGGTCACTAATTACCTACTTCTTCCACTCATGTTTCAGTTTGAAGTTTGCTGCTTCCCCTATCAAGGACGAATGAGCAGAAGAGCTGGGCCGATGGTTTTGGTACCACTGCATAAGACGATGTGAAGACATCAATGGCACTATCAATGTCTTCTTCATGGCTGTACCTGGTCACTAATGCAGACACAGTTCCTGATTTATGCTTTAACTCTTCTATGCTTCTCAATATTAGACATGCTTTGGAATATTACTTTGAGAAATTTTCAACTGTGCCATGGTCAGCCTAGTTTCAGTTGCATTTTCTGGATGTCGATCTGAAAACTCCTGAAGCAGCTTTAGTGCTTTTGTGTGCTGTTTTGTCTGGCAGAGCTGAGCAGCTTGGATTAACACAGGCAGGAGATGCTCAGGCATTTGGCACTGTAAACCAGCAGATACTTCATGGCATTCCTTTGTCTGGTTTGTGTATACAGCATGTAAAATTTTGTTAAATTCTATAGCTTGCAGTTGTTTCTTGGAAAGCTTAAACTCTACTCCTTCTGCATTGCTTAATTTCACCTTCTTCTTGGAGTCAAAGACATCTTGGTCCTTATTAATGGTAATGATGTTATTTGCAATGACAGCTAGTAACCCCACATCTGTTGACTTGAGTTTTATTATCTGATTGTAAAGCTGCAAAGCCTCCTTTGTACAACCCTGAAGTTGCAGGACGTAGGCCATCTGACCATAAATGATGGTCAGCTTTGCCTGTGGGTCTTCCTCCATCCCATCAGAGTTTTCTGAAAACGATTGGCAGCAAAGATCTTCTGCTTTCTATAGGATTTTCATTGGCTGGTTCAGTTGGCCTTGTCCTATCAGTGCACGTGTGGTATTATAACACAGTTCATGGGTGATTTCTTGGAGGCCCAAGTTCCCTGGAACCACTTTTTCCCAATTTCTTTGAGTTACAACAACTTCCAAAAGGTTTGTTTTCCTCCCCTTATCATAATCATCTTGGGAGTTTCAGATGAGATCCCTATACACAGCCAAGCAATCAACACAGCATTCCAAACGGTATAGCACCTGTCCATATAGCTCCTTCAGCTTGTCTGTCTTCCGGATGGTACTTTCTGCTGTCTTCAAGGCATTATCAATCCTATTGAGCCTATACTCACAATATGCCTTCTCAGAGAAGAGAGAGCTAAAAGTTTGGTATGCATATTGATGACATTCAAGGCTTCCTTGAGACTTCCATTCTGAATAAGGCAGTGCAGTGCAGGGCAGTCACATCATCCTTGTTGATCTGTAGAACCGAGGTGGCTGTGTGCCGGAAACAGCATCCTCCCAGCAGTGGGCCAGTCCCAGTGCCTGGCCAACACCTATGTTTCATATTTCTTTTATTTTTTGAAAAATTCCATCTTTATTATATCAGTACACTTTAAATATACATAATGATAGCATTCATCATAGGGAATTTGTACCTGGACATGGTATAGCTTGCTTCTTTTTTTTCCCCATTCTCTCACCCCCTTCAGCCCCTCTTCCCTTCCCAATTTACAAAAGTTTTGTTTACATTTTTCCTTCTATTTTTTTCTTGTTGCTTTTTTCCTTTTCCTCTCTACCCTCCTTTTTCTCCTTCTCATTTGAACATTTTCTTCCCATTTCCCAATATCTATTACACATTTTGCTCCTTATTTACACTTTAGGATTCTTATACCAGAAAAACCATGCAATATTTACATATGTGTGTCCAATTTATTTCACTTAAGAGTATGATCTTAAGGTGTGTCCATTTACCTAGAAATGTCTCAAATTTATCTTTCTTTATGACAGAGTAATACTCCATTGTATATATATATATTAAAAAAAACACCTACTTTATCAGTTGATGGGCATTTGGGCTGTTTCCAAGATTTAACTAATACTCACTGTACCACTATAAACATAGGTGTGCATATATCTTGATGCTTTTAATTCTTTTTGGAAGATACCAAGAAGAGGAACAGCTGGGTCTAATGGAACCTCTAGTCCTAGTTTTTTGAGGAATCTTTACATGATTTTCACAGTGGTTGCACCAGTCTACACTCCCACCAACAGTGTAGAAGGGTTTCTTTTTCTCCACAGCCCCTCCAGCATTTGTTGGTGGTTGATTTCTTGATAATAGCCATTTTCTCTGGAGTGAGATGGAATCTCAGTGTTGTTTTGATTTGCATTTCTTGAATGACCAACGATGTTGAATGTTTTTGCATATATTTGTTTGCCATTTCTACTTCTTCCTCTGAGAAGTATCTATTCATTTCAGATGCCCATTTATGGATTGGGCCTTTACATTTGGGGGGTCTGATTTTTTTTAGCCCTTTATATTTTCTAGAACATCATCCTTTGTCTGATAAACAGTTGTTGAAATTTTTTCCCATACTGTGGGTTGCCTTTTCACTCCACTGATGATTTTTCTTGCTATGAAAAAGCTTTTTAATAAGATGAGATACTAGTTGTTGATTCTCTGTGATACCTCTCTTGTGGTCCAGGTTTTATTCATAAAGTCTTTGCCTACACCAGTGTCTTCAAGAGTTCTACCTATTCTATCTTGCAGCAATGTCAGTGTTCCTGTTTGAATTTTTAGATCTATGATCCATCTTTTTTCTGTGTAGTACATGGTGAAAGATGTGGGTCTATTTTAATCTTGGGCATATGGAAAATCATTTTTTCCAGCACCATTTATTAAGGAGGCTTTCTTCCAGTGAAAGTGTTTAGTACCTTTGTCAAAGATAAAGTGGCTGAGTATGTCTGGAGTTGTTTCTGCATCTTCTAGTCTGTTCTACTGATACTCAGGTATTTTTTTTTTTGCCTTGCTGTAGATTTTTTTTAATCATGGCTAATTGGAGTTCTTCATGCCTCACTTATCTGTATGTCAAATTCTTTTCCTCTGCTTAGGAAGTTTTCTGTCACTACTTCTCGATCAGGCTTTTCATGTCTTTCATGCTATATCCTGCTTTTTCATTGACTGCAGTCAATCTTATATTATTCTTCTTTGCAGCCTCTAGCAGTGGTCAGATTGATGTTTCCTGGTCCCTTGTTATTTTTAAGAAATTTTTCTTTTCGTGATTGCTAACCACAATCCTGTCTTCTCTATCTGAGATTTTTGTTCTCACATTGGCTCATTGTGCTGTGTATACTTTCAGTGGAACTTTTAATCTCCTAGATATCTGTTTAAACCTGTTTCATGGACTCCATTTCTTTCCTATGTTGGGTATTCATGGTTTCCATCATTTACCTAAGCTCCTCCTTTAAAAAAATCTGTATCTGTTTTAGAGTCACTAAGCATATGTTTTGTTGTGGTCACCATCTCTGTAGTTATCTGAGAAGTTATTTCTGGTATGATGTTTTTCTAACCTCATTTACCTGCTTTACTACTTCTGTTGTTACCACTTCAGAAAGTCTAGGTGGGTGGCTTTAGAATTGTTCCACCTCATTGTCCCCTGTTGGAACTTTGGTAAGCTGGAAGTCTGGGGTTGTATCTTGTTTAACTGTCTTCTCATTTTCTTTCTTTTTTTTAAGTTTAATTGCTGGATTGATGCTTGCAAATTGCTTATTGTGAATAGATTTATTGCTAGTATTTAGAACCTTAGGAAATTACTACTTCTCAAAAATGTCTTCCAAGTGTACATGGGTTTTGGGTTTTCAGTCTGCTGCAAGATTCTACCCCTTCAATTTATTGGGGATGAGACGTTGCTGCCTACTTAGTCCAGCCCCTGGTTCTTTGGCACTGGCCTATAGTATTTTTGATGACCCTTAGTCAATCTCAGTTTTGGTACAGCAGGAATAACAACTGATTAGCACAATTATGTCACCTTGGCTAAAGTACTGCAATCAGTAACAACAGTAGCATCAAACACAGCCTAGAAAATGACAAACTGTGGTGACTATTAGCTTGCCACCTTTAACTGTATGAATTAGATTTTTTTTGTGGTTATATAACAAAATCCAAAACAAATCAGAAAATTGTATACAGTAAATAAGCCCTCAATATGATGATTTTATCCTCAAGGTAAAAAATTTAAAAGAGATTAGGGGGAATAATAGAGAAACAGAAGAAGAGGAAGAGATTAGAGGCAAGGCTGGAGGGCAAAGGAAGATTATGCAAATTTCAGGAAACTGGTGAAGAAGACAAGAGGGAAAGAAAGAAAGAAGAAATAAAAACAAGAACAGAACCAAACAACAAAATGAAAACACTAGAAAGCATGTTTACACTCATCTAAAACCAAGAACAAAGAATCAAGAAAAACAAAACAAAACAAAAACAAGAAAAGAAAGACAAAAAGAAGAAAATAAAAACAAATGTCGGCTGTCACTGGTAAACAATGTGGGCAGACAGATTGCAGATTCATGTTGATTAATCTCAGCAAGCTGGCAGTACCTTTACAGAAGGGGAGTGGATAATCCCAGCAACCTGCACCTTCAGTCCCAATGAAGTTCAGGTTGGTTTCTGGCAGTGTGGCTGGAATGTGATTTGTTCAGCCTGTAACTCTCCATGTGCCTTCTGCTGGCTTGAACTCAGCTCCCCGACCTCCTGCTGGCTTGAACTCAACAGCCTCACCCTGACACTGGAAGCAACTAGATGAAGCCAGTCTGCAGCTGTTCTGAGTTCTGAATTCAGTTGCCCCCTCTCTGAGAATGGCCATCTGAATCTGAATAACTCCCCAGCCCCTGCAGTCTACTGCATCCACTGCTCTGTTCCACTGGTGTGTTTCTCCGTGAAGGGCCTCTGGGGTCGCCAGCGTTCACTATGTCTCTCCAGGTTCAAGCTGCCCCTCCCACATTGTGAATCTGGGCTCAGGGGAAAAGCACTGCTTGCCAACTCCTCCTTCTCCGTTGAAACTCTCTCTTTACTCTCCCCACGGGCTTTAGTTCTCACTTCAGATCCTTCCTGGGGCCCAGGGACCCACTTCCCTCCTCCTTCTCTTCCTCACATTGCTATATTCCAGTGTCCCGACCAAATCTTGGAGAGGCTCTTTCTCTGCTGCTCACCACTCCACTATCTTCCCAGAATTCAAAGTATTTACGTCTCAAAAACCTTAAAACTCTCACCTGAAAAAGTGAGCATTCCTTGGGCGCTGAAGACAATGCCTGGGACTGTACTTCGTCCCCAGCACTGCCTGCCACCTGCACAACCTGCCCCACCCTAAGCTAGTGCTGCCTTTCTCTCATCTAGGAAGTTTCAGCATTAGAACCAGGCTGCCTTTAGTAAGTCCAAAACTAAGCCGGGTGCCTGTCATCCCAGCACTCTGAGAAGCTGAGACAGGAGAGCGATTTTGAGTCCAGGATGGACAATGCCATGACTTAGTGAGACGCTATCACAAAATAAAAAATAACAAAGGCTGCGGGTATAGTTCTGTGTGAGGTCCTGGCTTCAATCTCCTGTACCACAAAGAAACAAATAAATAAAAATAAAATATTGACATGATAAGAATATAGTTCAAAGGGGATGGAAGCTGAGTAGGTTGGTAATTACTGGTGGTCCTGCTTTACCCCCACCAACGCTGGCTGCTCAGCTGACCAGGAAACTCGGTAAGAGACGGGGACACCACAGTCTTGCCCTGGAGTCTGTTACACTCTTTCCTGTGTCACACTGGTCACATTGTCCTAGTTGTTTCAAATACATTAACACTCTGCATGGTTCTCAGAACTGCTGTGTGAGGCAGACAGGAAACAAGTCATCTCTCTGCTCCCTAACTGGGAAAGGATGGACACAAGCTTGCACTGCTTCTCTGACGACAAAATCAGGACAAAGATACTCGCTGTGCAGGACCAGACACTGCGTCTTTCACACAGTAAGTCAGGTGTTACAGATCTGAAAGTTTTTGTTTTTTGTTTTTTAATTTTAATTTTAAAGAGAACAAAACAAAACAAAACAGAACAGAGTTAAACACAACCAAGCATTTCAGAACAGACCACTGCAAGCAATACAGGTCTTCAAAACACAACAATAGGAGATTAACAATGACTACCCTAGTGTCTCTTGCCTTCTTTGAAATGGTTGTTCATACATTTACAGACAATAAACTCAAACAAAACAAAATAACATAAAACCAGGTAAAACAAAAGAGTGAAAGCATTACAGGCCTTCAAATCAGACAACAAGAAATCAACAAAGGCTACCTTAATATCCTTTGTTTTCTTCAAAAAAGCTGTTCATATCTTCTCACATATTGCAATCAAATAGTAGAAAACAGACTTTAATCAAATCAAAGAATGAAAGCATTATTGGACTTCAGAACCTTTTCCCTACATTTATTGGGCATTTTGTATCTTATTGAGTCTTTCAGTTTCTTACACTAGGGAGAAGATGCTGTGTTTACACATGTGAGTTTGATTTATTTCACTTACGAGTATGCAGAGCTGAAAGTTTTTGTAACGCACTTTCACTCTCTCTATCATAGATAACCACAATTACTGCGGCCGGCCAGTAACCAAGAGGCCCATATTTTGCGCATTGTGACTTCTGGCCACTAGAGGGCACCCGTCAGCCACATCCCATTTCCTTCCTCAAACCCCTGCCCTGGACTGCGTTCAAGGGAGGGTCTGACTGGGACTTGGAAGTCAGCAGGGACTGCCTTCTGGGTTGCCGAATCCATGCCCGCATTTCAGCATTATCGTTTTCCACTCTCGTGCCCTTTACAGCATCACCACAAAAGTCAACTTCTAAGGTTGACTTAGGTTAGGTCAACATGGCTAGGTACCAATTCCTCAAGAGGAACGTAATTATCAGGTATTGCAAACATATACTTATAAAAAAAAAAGAAACTTAAAAAAGACAATTTCTAACTCAATTTACATATTAAAATATTCTCTTACCCTTTCCATGTCCAGAAATTCGTCATCTAGCTTCGTTCCTTCCGCACCACTTATTTTTTCACTAAACAGCTGCAGAAATAAGCACAAGTAATCAATTGTATGGTATAAGTTCTTATACTTTTTGAACCAAATCATCAAAAACAAAATCTTGGGTTTTACTTATTGAATTGTTTTCAAAACTAAATCCATTAAGGAAATTGTTATTAGGCATAATCCTATCTAAGGACACAGGAAGATGCATGTTTCTCATTGCACAGCCTTTATTTCTTATGTGACTGCAGTGTGGGAAGCTCATGGTAGGTGCTCAAGAACAAAGATAAGACAGGATCCAGCCACACAGGAGCACATGATTCAGAGAAAGAGTTAATGCACTGACACTCAACTAACACAGAAGGGAAGCGCAGCAAGAACAATGAGAAGGTACAGCACCAGGCACACATCGCCAGAACAGCTCAGCGGTAGGCGATACACAGTACTGTGCTATCCAGGACTAGTTTCCAGAAACCCCTGGCAACAGAGCTGGATTTTTAAGGACAGGGCTTTTCAATGTGAAGCACTAAAGGAAAGGCCTTCTAGGAAGAGGCAGAATGGGGGGAAAAAAGAGACCCAGAAGCAGAAATGATCAGGGCAAGCTTTCTCAGCCTGGGCACTACTGACACCTAGAAAAGATAATCCTCTGTAGTGGGGCTGCCCACCGTAAGATGTTAGATACCAGCAGTGTGTGAGTGCACACACACATACACACACACACCAGAATTGAGAACCACCGGTGCTGACCTCAGACAAATGTGCCCAAGGAACA
>RJWT010019659.1:0-18305 GCA_004365215.1 Cuniculus paca | reverse complement strand
TACTAAGCCACAAAGAAGGATAAACTTGAGACTTTTATATGCTAATGGATGCAATTTGAGACTATACTTATAAGTGAAATAAATCAGACTCAAACTTGTAAACATCATATTGTCTCCCTGGTGTGAGAAATCAGAAAAGTAAATAAGGTCTAGAATGTACAGTAGATACTGTGAAATGGGAAGTAGCTGTTTAAAAACAAGTAGAAACTAGAAGGGATAAGGGAAAAGGAAGGGAAAAGGGAGAAGAATGCAAGGTAGTTATATTATTAGGGTCTCCTTAGTTCATTGAAAAGGAAGGTTCGTGATATCGGCTGGAGAATTTTTTATGCCATATCTTGTACTCTGAGCAACTACTTAGAAGATGACACTGTGTAATGTATTAACTATTGTTATTCTCCAATTATGTTGTTATGAATTTCTTTTTTACCTTTTTACAATAAGATAAAATAAAATAAAATAAAATAAAATAAAATAAACATTATCTCCTGCCAACCACCACTCCCTTCCAACCTTCCTCTGGAACATGTAATTATCTCTTTTCTCCAATTTTTTTCAGTCATTAAGTCTCAACCTTCTAATTATCTCATCCACAGTCTCTTCTCCATTGCTGTCACCAATACTCCCCTTTTCACTGTCATAATCTCATACCTCGAGATTTTCCAAGTCATCCCCAATACATCCTGTATCAATATAGAGAAGAGACTTCTGACTACCACATAATTTATTTTCTTTTAAATTATGAATTTCTCAAAAGTAGGGGCCACACTGTGCTCATCTCTAAATTTCTAGTTTTTTTTTTGCAAAGTGCTCAGTACATAGCACTTAAGGGAGTGGGGAAAGGAAGACTTGAATTTAAATGTTACTTCTATAACTAAGAGTGCTATCATTGAGCTAAGTCCTTTTTCTTTATAAAGATTAGCTTATGAACCCTTTTGGGTATCATGAACTTGTCTAGAAATCATAGGCTTTCTTTGTTTTTGCCATTTCAATTTTCTTAAATGTCTACTGCATATGTCAAGGAAAAAAATCTAAGTCTGTATGGTCATGTGTGAGAACTTGAAAACTTGCTTCCCCAAATGTTACGGAAAAAAAAAAAAGAAAAAGAAAAAACCAATCCCTATACAAAAAAGTCTTGAAACCAATCACATTATAATGCTGAAAATAATGATTTGGATGGGTAAAAAGATTAAAATTGAGTCAATTCTTTGGTGGAACAGCAGGTGGCAGCAAAGGTGGATAATCTTGGCATCTCTTTTTGATAATAATTGAGATTGGAACTCGTTTTTTTGTAAAATTAGTAGAATTTCCAAGAAAATCAGTATGTACTTTTTTTGGTGCTGAGAATTGAACTGAAGACCTTGGGCTTTCATGTTGTATTGTTGTGTAGTAATTATAACACAAAAATTTGGCTTGTGAACATGCTAGTGTTTGTAGGACATATGGACAGAAATATTGGTCTTTTAAGAACTCCCTCAAAACTTTCACATGAAAAGAAAAGTTACTTTTTGGTAGATCTAAAAATAAGAAAACTAAACCAAATGAACAGATGCTTGACTTTAAAACAGATGCTCATGGGACCTTTTTTGCATTGGCCAAATTTTCTTTTCCTATTAAATTTCCCAATCTGTCCTTTGTAGCAACATCTGAAAGTTTTTAAATCATCAAATTTAGTTTTCCACATGGTTCTTGGTGTGTGATTTTTTAAATTCAGAGCTAAAATCTCTTGAAATATTAAGTTAGATTGGAAATATTAATGTAGTATAAAGAACACCAGGAATTATCCAGAAAATTAAAGGAATGTTAGTCATTATCCTAATAATTCATAGCATTCACATACACCTTAACTACAATTATTGGATAATGGACAAATTTTTACTATTTATGCAATTGTATCAGTAATTTCAGTTTCATTTTTAGAGAAATTCTTAGTTATATATTGTCTTGGTTCCAGATGGGAATAAGGTCAGATGCAGAAAAAAGGCTTAGGATGTATTTTATATAGCCAAAGAATAATAAAGAGAAAATAGTGAGTATCCTACCAATCACTGAGGTGGCCCCAGATGTACCCAAAGTCATCTGATTATTATAGCTAAATCTTGGAAGCAGCCTATGTGTCTATCAACAGATGAATGGATTTAAAAATGTGATATTTATACACAATGGAGAACTTGTTGGTCATATGAAAGGATAAATTTGAGCCATTTATAAGAAAATAGATGAACCTTGAAACCATAATTCTAAATGAAATAAATCAGACACTGATGGTTTAATATATTATGGTCTTCCTTAAATGAGAAACATAAAATATAAGCAATTTAAAGAACAAAATAAAAGATAGATGGTAACAAACAGGCAAACTTTGTGCAGATGGGAAAGGGAGGAAGGGATGAAGGAAATGAGAGGGAGAGGCAGGAAAGCAGAAGTGAGAGGATTAAAATGCAATATGTAAAATTACCAGTTCCCATAGTTAATAAATTTATTATGCATCATAGACATGTATTAAGAAAAAAAAAGTGATATGTTTATAAGCCACACATTTTAAGGTTACACCTAGGCTTAATTACTGGTATATATTTAAATACTTTTAAGAGCTTCAGTCCACTTAAAAGTGTAAGAGTCTTTTAAAATTCCTTCCTTAAAAGACAAAAGAGAAATAATCTGTCCCTCTAGAAATAGATCCAGTCTCCTTGCCCCGTGGTGACTTTCTTTGCCTTTCTACTTTGTTTTCCTTTCTTAACTGGAATTAGGAAGGGATAAAGTTTGCAGATAACAAAGCTAGTGTCAGGAGAGGCATAGATTCATGTAATATTATAAAATAAACAGTAAGATATAGTCCTCCACCTTCATTACTATATCTTTCCTAGCAATGTCAAGTCTACTGACTCATTCTTCCATCTACTCTTTAAAACTTATTTTTGAATCCTCCATTCCTAGTAAGGTTAAGTAACTCACAAGGGGACGCAAAGCCATAGGCTAAAGTTCTATGAGTAGAATTTCAGATTCCTAGTTATCAAGTGGATTGGGCTTTAAGACATGAAGTGAGAGAAGAGAGCTAAGGATAGGAGATGGAAATTAACCCATGTAGTTATTCTTTCCTCAGTTTTATAGACAGCTATCTGAAACCACAATAGTTACACACAGCTGAACCTTTGCAGACATTGCCGTGCTTTTTGCCTTCAAATCCTTCATTACTGTGGTAAGCAATTGGACAATTCCATGTTAGGGTTTACAATTCATTTTAAAGGATATGAAGGACACAAGCTTATGAAAGGTAAATTACATTTTTGTCTCTAATCAGGTAGTCTTAAGAAACAAGACCCGTACCAGTGCCAACACTCAAGACCTATGTCTTCAAAGTCTTCCTTTCTTGACAGAAAATATAGGGACTGCTTGGAATCATGTTTTATTTCTATAGTATCATACAACAATGGCTTTCTCCAAATGGAGAAAAATATGAAGTCAAAATGTGACTTAATAACAAGGGAAAGATAGTAAGATCAATGAAAAGGAAATGTACAAAAAGGAAGAAATAAAAGAAATAAAAGAGTCATGATGAAAGAATTTTGTTTTCAGGGCAGGAAAAATCACATGAACCAAGATTGCCAGGTTTAGTCAAAAACATGTGGAAAATGTGTCTTCTCACTAGGTCAGTCTTAGGAACTAAACCATAACTGAGGGTATTGGATCATTACCAAGTCCCCCTGAACACCGGGGCTTACAAACAGGAAAAGAAGGAAGCATCTGAATCAGGTGCCAAAAAGGGACAACAATGTATATGTCCTCACTGTGTTTGGTTATCTCTAAATGAAAATAAATCTTGTCCACCTGGATCATCCCCAAAACAAGGTGACGATTTAGAGGTGGATTCATTCCATTTTCTATTGTAACTCTTCTGGGAAAGAAACTTAGTGCACAATTATATCATTAAAAACGTGAGCAGAAAGATCTATGTCATGCGTAATAACCTCACAGATTGAAGACAAGTATGCACCAAAGAGCATTAAATATGAAAGTGGGGCAAGTACAATGTGTGACACAGAAAGAAATTAAGCTGCAGAGCTGGGACATCTTTTGTTTCAGCTCAGTGCCAAAAATCAATAACACTCTTGCACAGATCCAATCAATAGCATAAGAGCTTAAATGCACAAATGCAAAGTATTCTCTTTCTAACAACCCATAATGGAGATATATATATATACTTAGGGGCATGGGTCTCCACTGGAAAAATATCTTTCCTAATTTGGGTACCAGAATTCCTTCAACTTCTCCAAATAACTGGGAATTTCTAGGATTTCAGAATATATAATAGAAAATTTCATTCAGGAACTATTAGGAAATTTAATTGATGATAATAATTATGATTTATTATTTGATATATACTACATTCCAAACCTTGGGTTGTCTGTCCTTTGAATTATCTTATGTAAATTTCAAAAACATGTGGGAGAGATCCTAAAGATCTGCAGTTTTTGATAAAAACCTTTGGGGAACATAGAATTCCAAAATTCTAAACATTTTGGAATTTAGAAAGGTAGTGTTTTATATATTATATATGTCATATATTTTGTAACCCTATTACAAGAGTTTAGATGAGGGCATACCTATAGAATGATAATTTCCAAACTAAGATGTACATATATTTGCAATAAAGTGAGATAAAGGTGGCAATCATGGTTTGCACCAAATGAAATTTTTCAAAATCTTAACAATATTTTTAATTTTTAGATTTTAAAATTGTGTATGAATGTTTGGTGCTGGTTTATTCAATTATCAACTTATAATAGCATGAAATATTTGTCACAGTTACTAATCAATATTGGTAGATGATTATAAAGTAAGTTTGTTGTTTACTTACATTTTGTTTGTTTTTGTCTACTCTCCTTTTTATTAGCCAAGATCCTATGTTCCACTTAGGTGCTATTTCTCCCCAGGTTCCTTTAGGATACAACACAGTTCCTCACCTTTCCTTGTCTTTGGTGACCTTGTGTTTTAAGCAATGCTGATTTGGTACATTGTGGAATGTCCCTCAGTTATGATTTGTCTGAGGTATTTCTCAGGGTACTCTGGGATCATGGATTTGGGGGAACACAAAAACAGAATGTAATTCTCCTGACCTCGGATATTTTGGGTGCTTGCCGTAAACATGACCTATCTCCATTGATACTAACTTCAAAGAATTGCTATTCTGTACCATTTGAGGAAAAAACATCAGCTAGAATGTACTGGGTACATACAATTCCTTTTGCCTTTATTACAGTTTCTACTAATTTTCAAAATTACACAGGACAAAAATTTTTCCTTACTCTATTCGTGAGGATAAATTCCAAGTATATAACACAGTTAAACTCTTTCATACCTTTTTTTTTGTATCCTGGGATCACTGATTGTCTGAAGGATTTTTAATTTTCATACAAGTTAGTTTCACCCTTTGTACTGTAATATTCTGTAGGGTTCAGCAAATGGAAAGGGCTATGCATCCACCATTGCAGGATCACAAAAAATATGTTCAACACTCTAAATAATACTGTGGGCATTTCCTATTCCACCCTCTCTCTTTCAAATTCCTTGGAACAATTTTCCATTTGCTGCCTCTAGGGTTTTTTCTTTTCCAGGAATTCATAAAAATGAAATCATATATATTACACAGCTTTATCAAACTGGTTTCTTTAAAATCTTGTTTAAGCCTGATCTATGTTTTTACATGACTGTTAATTCACCTCTTTTTTTCACTAAATGCTATTTCATTATATGAATGTATTATAGTTTATCTTTATTTATTTAAAAATTTTATAGTGCATTGATCGATCACTTATTAAATGGTATGTTGATTAATCTCAGCTTTTGATAATTATGAATAAAGCTACCAACAACACAGTTATGCAAGTTCTATGTGTACATAATTTTTTCAAATCAGTTGGGTAAACACATTGAGTATGATTGCTAAATATGATAAAACTGCTTAGCTTTGAAAAGAACTGCCAAACTGTCTTCCAAATTTTCTGTACTACTTTATTTCTCAACAAGAATGACAATCCCTAATTTTATTCCATTACCAGCCACTGCAGTTGTCAGCTATTTTGGATGTTAGTTTTTCTAGTAGGAATACATTGACATTACATTATGATTTCAACGTGCAGTCCTCTAATGACACGTGACATTGAGCATCTTTTCATATGCTTTTTGACAACTGTATCTCTTCTTTGGCAAGTGGCTAGTCAGTTCTTTGAACTACTTTTTAAATTAGGCTGATTTCTTGCTGAATCTTAAAACTTTTGTCTGTTTTGAATGCAAGTTCTGTACAAATACTTTGTTTTGCCAATGTTTTCTGAGTCTTCACCTTGTCTTCTCATTCTTTTAACAATGCAATATGTATCTAGTGAGAAAGCTTTTCAACTAACGATTTACCTATTCAACTCTTTTTCACCATGGATTGTAATATTGCTGTTTTATTTAAAGACTAATAATTAAACCCTAGGTTATCTATTTTCTTCTAAATGAGTTATGGTTTTTCATTTTCTTTTGGGTTAATAATCCATTTAGAGTTAATTTTGTTGTTGAGTAAAGTCTGTCTCAAGACTTATTTGTTTGTTCTGACAGAGATGTCCAAATACTCCAGCACCTTTTGTTGAAAACAGTCGATTCTTCTTCTTTTTTTTTTCTTATGAGCAAAATATATTTATTGAGAGAAAGAAAGCTTCTGTCTGAGAGAGACAGAAGGGGTCCCAAGTGGGTTGCCAAAGATTCTGGCTTTTCAAGAGACTTTTATAGAGTAAAACTGATATAGGGGAATGAAACTCCCAACCTACTAGATGTTCTGCACGAGTCCATGTTCTCTAAAATTGAAGAATGAATTTTAGGAACAATGAAGGTTATGAGCAGAATATATTTATTGAGAGAAAGAAAGCTTCTGTCTGAGAGAAATGACAGAAGGGGTCCTGAGTGGGTTGCCAAAGATTTTGGCAAGTGAATTTCCATGTACATTTTAGAATCAGATTGATGGTGTCTGAACTTATTGTGCTAGGATTTTGACTAGAATTAACTTCATACATTTAAAATTTTTAAAAATTTATTACAGTGAAAGAGGTATCACTATCAATCCCCTTCAAAATACTCCCATTGCTTCAAACACTTGTCATTGTTCTTGCCACTTTCTGAAGCTGTTACGAGAATCTTTTATTGCATCTTTAGTTGCACTATCATGGCTGCCTTGATGTTCTGAATCAATTAAAAATATTTACCTTTCATGGTTATTTTGATTTTGGAGAAGAGCCACAAGTCACATGGTGCCAGATTCAGTGAGTAAGTTGGAGGACATATTGTAAAGTTTTTATCTGGCACAAATTGCTGTAATGGTTTGAAGTAATTCAGGACATCAAAGCGGGAATAAAAAAACACTCATAAAAAAAGACTTCACAACCGCTTCAGAAAGCAGCAAGAATGACGAAATGTGCAAAGCAATGGGGACCATTTAGAGGAAGATTAATGGTAATGTATCTTTTAATATAAATTTTTTTTATCATTTTAATTCAAATATTCACTGCATTAGTTTACTTCAAACATATATATGGATACATTTGTTTATAGACATAGATATCAATTTAGGAAAATTATGACATTTAATAACATTGACATTCTGAGTTTCAATCCATGGACACAGAATATCTGCTCAATTATTTACATATTCTTTTATTTAATTAATGTCTTGTTCATTTTTACATACAGAAACTGTTCATTTTAAGAGTACAAAAAAATTGAATTTTGCACATTTTTGCTGCACTCTACTATCTTGCTATATTTACCTATTACTTACAAAATTTTTCTTTTCAAAAAAGAAATCAATACAGCTTTAATGTGTCCTTCTGTATGCTTAGATTTTATTTGTTGTTCATGTCTTATTGTATATCTTAACTAAGAACTGCAATATAATATTGGGCAGGACTGGCAAGAATAAATGTCCTTGCCTTGCTCCTCATCTTAGGAAAAAACAACTACAAGGATTTCGCTGTTAAATGTTACATAACTATAGTCTTCATGGATGTGCTTTATCAAATTGAGAAACTTCCTCTTCTATTCATAATTGAATAGAAGAACAGTTATCATGTATGAGTACTGGAGTTCTCAAATTGATTTTCTTTGTCAGCTGAAATACTACTATGACTTTCCTTCCCTCCTTCCCTGCTTTCTTCCTTCCTTTCTTCCTTCCTTCCTTCCTTCCTTCCTTCCTTCCTTCCTATGATCTGTCCTTCTTTCCTTTCTGTGCTGGGGATTGAACACAGGACCTTGCAATACCAGGCAAGTATTCTAGCACTGAGCTTCATCCTCCTAATCTCCTGATTTTTGTTCTTTGGACTTTTAATATGGTGGATTACATTTACTGGTTTTCAGAATCTTTGCATGCATAGAATAAATCCCACCTTGGGATAGAATGCAATCTTCTATGCCTTCACAGTTTTAATTGGAAAATATTTTATTAAAAACTTGTATATTTATGTTCCTGAAAGATGTTTGTCTGTATTTTTTTTTCCTTTTGAGTGTCTTATTCTGTTTCTGATATGAGTATGACACTGGCCTTCTAAAATGGGTTGGGAAGTATTCTTTTTGGAATTCCTTAAGTTGTGCTTAAAGAGAGCATCTTGCAGCTCTTTCAACTATAGTTAAATATTACACGGGGAGACTTGTTGGTATAGTGGTAAGATGTGGAGGAGGAAGAGAATTCTCTAAACTTCTTCTACAGTCTCAGGTGTTTAGTGTCCTGTGCCTCAAGGCTATCACTTTTACATGTGTTTTCTCAATCATTTCCTTTCTCCCCTTGTTAGCCTGCTCTGGGGTTCAAGGGAAATTTTTCTGGGTGTGGTCCCCAGTTTAAAGAACACAGACATGCAAGACATCAGCAACAAAGGTAAGCAACATGGAGCAGAGTGGAACACAAGAGCACAAGAGCCGCCTGCATCTTAATTGTGTAATTCTTATACAGTTTAACTCATTTACAATCTAAAATAGTGCCGTAACCAATGCGTTCATGTTTACTTGTGCTGTTGTGGTTACATAACTGTATCCCACTGTGCACCTGTACTAAACCAGCGGGGTCACATCTTTAGGTATCCTTAGACCACTCTGAGCTATGAAGCATCCTGTGTGGTTGCCCTACCCCTATACCCATTTCTCAGATAGAAAAGCAAACACAAGATAATTTGATAAAACTGCCTAAAATCACGAGGAGCTAGGATTGGAATCCAATGAGTTAGGCAGCAGAGCTCTCCTCATTACTTCAGTGCTTTCCTAGCTTCCAAAAACTTCAAGTAGCAGAGTGTTCCAAGATCACAGGAAAAGTATGCCTTTTGTTCAAGTATGGATAATTAAGAACATCAGAAAGGGTTGTTCTGATGGTTTTCCTTTCCCAACTTGCATCCTCTGCACCGCTGTACTTTGGTTCATAAGTTGGAAACTTGGTCCTCACTGTAGCAATGGTTTTAGGTGGTGGAACTTTTAAGAGGTGGGGATCAGGGACTAGTGCAACGTGATTGGGTTACCAGGAGACATCACCCTTGAAAGAAAATGTACTTCTCATGGGACCCTGGTTACTTCTCTAGTGAAAATTGTTATAAAAGTCTAAGGCTGGCCCTTTTCCAGTATCTTAGACTCCCTGTCTCACCATTTGATCTCGTTTTCTTGCATACAGCTCCACTGTATTGCTATCTGCCATGAAGCCCTTGCAGGAGCCAGCTCTGTAGTTACTGGACCTTCCACCTCCAAAACTATCAGCTAAATAAATTCTTTTTCTCTATAAAATATTGACCCTCAGATATTTTGTGACAGCAACAGAAAATGGACTATGATACCCACTAATCTTTCAGGAAGCATACTGTCCTTCAAAGGTCATTCTGCATGTCTAGACTACGATATGTTTTTATTTTCATGTGAACGCTCAACACTTGTCATCTCTGTTGACTTCAGCAATTTACCTAACATCTTTAAATTCAGTTTTTCTCAACTGTAACATAAAGAAAAGAAGTATATAAGGTTCAGAAATTTTTGAAAGACATAAAATAAAATAGGTATAGAGTTTATTACAGCATTGACATAAAGAAGAGTATAACAGGTATTAACTATCAACATTTTAAGCAATGGATAGATGTCATAGACATAAATAGTATGTAAAGAAAAAAACAGTATGTAAATAAGATGGCTGTGTTGAGTAAAATAATAATAAAAATTTTTCTAATGGGGTGCTTGGAAATCTATGAGTAAATACTCTGATCATCACATTACTATGGATTTATATTGACATTTAGCATTTATGGGGACAGAGAAACTAAATAGCCTGCCACCACACTCCTGAACAGTGAAGAATTGTCTCCCTAAAATTGTTAGTAAGGCACACTGAGAAACAGTTATGAAAAAAGAAATCAAAAGAATGACTAAATAAATATTAAGACAGCCAATATTTTTCTACTTTAAAGTACACTTCCAAATTCCTTTATTGTAACCAGAAAAAGAGGGAGTAAGAACAATTTTAAAAATTATTTACCAGTGAGGTCAGGGACCTGGGATAAGGCACCCTATTTCTAATACAGTCTGCCATTTTTATGTCAGTTTACTTCTACTGCTGCTCACTTCCAAAATACTCGGTGAAAAACTCACTAGTTTATTTGGTTATTTGTTTCAAATTGGTGTGTTTTTCCATGTTTAGAAACTTACTTGACAATGTACCACCTGCTTTTCTATAAAATAGACATATTATTCTGGGTTTGCTCTTTTATTATTTTTAAATCTTAATAAAAACATGTAGACAAGACAATTATCATATACCCTTAAATTTATGGATTTTTAAGGGACACCAAAACTACTTTAGACACATATACTGAATGCAATATGGTCTTTCATGTCATAGTTATAAGAAGGTAAATCACCTAGATTTACCCAGGCTTTCTGGGCCAGTATCTTTTCTAGTTTTGGTTCAAGGTTTCAATTCGTTTATTCCTTATGACACTTCAACTTTTATCTCCCTCTCCTTGTCTTTTCTTTCTCTTTTCCTTCTTGCTTTCTCTTGTTCTCTTTTATTTATGAACTATCAAGAAGTATGTTAGAGGCACAGAGTCATATTTTGGCCCCTTGTCATAGTTCTAATCAAATGGTGGTCAACCAGTCTGTGGACTACTTGTTGAATCTATTAATAACAAATGGACTTCAGATTTTCTATGTAATTTTTCTTCTTGTTTTCCAAATAATTTTTCTTAATTTAATGAAAAAAGCATGCTTTGACAGATTTAAAATTTAAAAAAAAACTAACATGAATTGCTGTAGTAAATCTGATTGAATCTGTTGTAATATTTTTGTAAGAGAAAATGAATGTGTTATAGGCATATTAACGGGTTTATGGAATTCACAAAAAGGATAGTTGCACCTATGATAACTATCGGAAACTAAAGAAAACTTAGAGGCAGAAGCACCACCAAAATCAGGTCTAAGACAGTCTGGTAAAGATACTACTAATATTGTCATTCACTATACTGTTACCATACAATTAGACATTATGCTTCAATAGGTCAACTGTCATTGCTGTCACTAAACAGAGATCCTGCAGCCACCTCCACTGTCCCTGGAAGAATAGTCTTCCTTGTCCCTGATTCTTTGCATCACTTAGATTCTTTGCATCTCAATTCAAACTACAGGGTTAGAATACCCAATTGGCCAAGTTCATATCCTTTTCAAAGTCCTGTCTGCAAATGCCCAAAGGGCCTATGAATTCTATCTGTCACCAGTGTCTACCTCATCAGTGGTAATTCAGTTTTTTCCTAATATCCTGGATTTTTATGCAGACACTGAAGAGATCTGAGCCTTGGAGGAGGGCCGGTGTCAAGGGGAAATTCCTAGGACACAAGTTACCTATTGTTTTGTGATAAATCAATCCATGCATACATAATTGCTTGTGACTCAGAAGTATTTGTTCCTCCATTAAATATATTTAATTAAGGCAAAACTATTTTTAATTCTCCACAACATAGATTCCACGCTAATATTGTTTCTTATTTAGTTTTCATTTCCTATATAGAGGGACATCACTTTAAAACAGCTTCCAGAGTCCATTTTAAGAGGAACATCAACTTTTATGGAAGCTGATGACACACCTACGAGCTTCTACACATTTTCTTTGTACAGTGCTGGCACAGGTTCTCCTTGATATCTTGTTTTTCTTTGCAAAACAAATATCAATACAATAATTTCGTTCTTTCTCAGGAGAGATGCAGAATTATGTTTCTAATAAGAAGTCGCTATTAAGGAACAAGTCAAAAGAAGCCTCTAATAACAGGAATAAAATGACACATAATAATACAGCAGACCTAAAATCCCCAAAACTGTTTTTTTACAATAGAAAATAGCATGTTTTGCTGGTGAATGGTGAGAAGAAAAATAAAAGAGGCTTGGGAGAGCTTACTATTTTCTTTACCGCAAAATTCAGCAGGAAATAGTTCCAGTGACTTAGCATGTGACAAGCTCTTAGCTGTTATCCAAATTAAAATGAGTTTCTGAAGCATGTCATGTCTGTAAGCCTGACATTTTTAGAAATGACAGTGTGTCTGAGAATAAGCTTTTAGCATATTCTTAGTGATAGCTAAATACGAAATGTGAGACTTCTCGCTGCCCTGCTGAATGAATTTTTATGGAGAACTGATGGATGGTTATATTAATTTTGATGGTGAAGGAGAATTTAGGATGGTCTTAGCATATTTTGCTTCCATGTTCTTGTGTTCTTTTCTGCAAAGTCACCAAGTTACACATTCACAGAAATGTGTAATTTTTATGTCACAATATTATAGAGTACTGGACCAATTACAATCCCAAGGATAAAAAGAGTAGAAAATAACATTTAGACTAAAGCAGGTCTAACATAAAATGTCTTAAATATGACAGGGAAAATGCAGCTAACATAATCTGTTAAAGCTTTTTCACAGGCCAACATTACAGTTACTAGTTCCTCATTTATGCTCAAATGAAAAGCTGGCATACTGAAGAACCCACCACAAAGCTGAAACCCAATGGCTTAGAACAGAAACATTCTATCTAAATTCTATCTTTGTCAAGTAAATGAAAGGCACTCCTTTGATGGACTCTAAGAGCCACTACCAAGTAACCCAATCTGACTCAAAGCCACAAAGATAACTACACTAATGTTTTCACCAGATTGGGCTATTGTCATAAATGCAAAGCAAAAAATGACAGGATATTCAAATAAGAATATATAATACACATAAATCACCTTGAGTTAAATGACAAAAGTGATGGATTTGGGTAAAATATAGGTTTTACCAACCTGCTTTGCTGGAGGTTTGCAAAAACAATTATCTTTTGATCTACATTGATAGAAGTTCTGATTTTAGTTGAAGACTATTTCATAAGTGCTTTTAGAGCTGTTATTCAGACTAGATAAGTGCCCCCTTTTTTATGGAGATATGAATTAAATAAGGAACAAAGCTGATAGAAGGTATAAAAGCATGTTCTCTCCATCGCATTGACTGGTGAATGGAAAAGAGATTTCAATTCTATCAAAGTTAATGGAATGTTGTTTTTATGTCAAAAGATAGCATTTCATGTTTTTTTTTAAATAAACAATTCCAAATCTATCTGCTTTTAGACTGTTGTGTCCATATGACTTTTCATTTGAAGACAAAGCCCATTCCTTTTTCATTTTTACAGGCCCTCTGGCTTTCATAGTGCCTTGCTGATAGAATTATATTACTTACTAATACTTAAACAAATCTTAATATGTAAAAGCAGACATTGAGGTTTGGGTTGTCATAAGATCTACATTTATTTTCTTTCTGGTTTTGCCTTCCTATTTCACACAAACAAGCATGCCCGCACACACATGTGCGCACACACACACACACATGCACACATACACAAAAGAAGCTAACCTATTAACTGGTTTAATATGTCAGTTACTTTTCTAATGCCTTGTATTTTATTGTGCAACAGTTTCATAAGGTTGTACCCTTACCTCTACAGAAGTGGTAAACTAAGGTACTGGGAAATTAACTGATTTATCAAGTACTTTCAAGGTACTGCAGCTATTGAGCACTTGAGCCATGATTTGATTAATGCAGCCTGGGTCTAGAGTTGTTTTCTTAATGATCCCATTATCCCATTGAGAATGTAGTAGAGTTCAAATGAGACTGACAAAACTGGCCCTCCTCAAAAACATCTGGCAATTTCAGTACCTTAGCAGTTTATTATTTCCTAACTACTAGAACTTTTTACTGAGAATGCTTTACTGATAATCAAATAGAGTGTTCTCTTTTTGCAAATTTAAAACAAAGAGTATCTTTTTGATCACGTTCAGTTCTTCAAACTTTAAATACTTCTAATAATGTGAAATAGGCTGTACTTTTTAAAGACACTTTTAAAACAGCATTTCTCCCAGTCCACTTGCAAATCCTGGTATGTGAGGAATGTAATGGAGTAGGATATTTCAAGACACAATGAAATGGCTTTTAATGTATTCACTGTATATGTCAACAATACAATGATATAATTTACACTGTAGTGGAAAGTACAATTGCTTCCACTATGAAACCCAGGCTTTACCTGACACATCCTTTCCACCTATTCTGAGTTATAAAACACTTTCTTAGTACTGTGGGAAATGAGGCAACTGAAACACACCTTTCTGATTTTGAATTTCTATAGGCATTAATTAAATTCACTTGAAAATCCTCATGGCTTCTAAATCTCATTTCAGACTAAAATATTGTTGTTGACAGTGGTGCGGTCTTTCATTCCTGATGATGTTTGTTTTGCATCACGTAGACTGATTTCTATGCTGAGCTTTCCAAAATCTGATTCTAAATAATTATTTCTTAGCCCTGTTTGATAGAACAGTATTGCATTAATGTTTACAAAGCTTCGAGTATGGTGCTAGCAGACATGGTTTCAACCACTGTATATTGTATATGTAATAATCAAATTGCTTAATTTACTTGCTACATGCTCTATTGTGTCCTATGGAAATTGTGGTGGCACATTCTTCCCTAGAGCTGTTCATTCATTCATTCACTCATTCATTCTATCAATCTAAACAGAGCTCTTAAGCTTCTCCAGGGGCCAGCACAGTTCTAGACACTGGGCATCTAGAATGAATAAGCCTAGTGTCTTCCTTCAGAAAAATTCCAGGGTAGCATTGTTGGGCTTAAATATAATAAATGTTTGTAAAGTCTTCAATGACTGGTGCATGGTGCACTCTAAAATTCTACTAGCTATTTTAATAGCTAACCTAGAGCTCTCACTTTATCCACTGGGGTTTATAAGGATGAGGAAATTTCTGCCAGCAGGCCCTGGTTATTTCTTAGACCACAAACTGAAGAAAATAGGGGATAGGAGAGCATATGGAAGTGCAATTTGGGGTGGAGAATTTGCTTAGAGTTCTAGAGGAAGCTTCTTATAGAAGTGAATTCAATATTTGATATGTGAGCAGAGTGTGAGGAATGAGATTTGACAATCAGATGAGAGAGACAAAGGCTTTCCTGGCAAGACAGCATCAATACAACTAAGCAATGTGAAATTATGTGACTTATTATGGAAAAAAAGCAGCAACAAAAACAACAGAACAAAACGGTCAGACTGGAGTATGGAGAATAGTAGGTGACGTGGGTAAGGCAGTTTATGGGCACACTGTAAATAGTCTCAAATGTTATGCTAAATTAAAAGTTGCAAGTCATACAGTGGAATAACATGAAGATTTTTTTTTATCAGGAAATGACAGGACCATATGTGGATTTTAGAAAGTGAAGTTAGCAGCACAGCTTAGAGTGTTAAAGCCTAGTGATGGGAATGCCTTTTAAGATTTATGATGATAACTTAGGTAAGAGCAAAAGAACTGCCATGGTGATGTGAAAGGGTAGAGAGATTACAACATCATTTGGAAGAATAATTGGGGGAATTTGACCAAAAGGAAAACATAAAAAAAAGATTGAGAAAAATCAAAACAGATGACTCTAATTATGCTTTTGGAGATGACACTGAATGTCAAAAATGTCAAAAGTCAAGAGTCTGGAGGAACAGAGAGAAAAAAAAGTTGGAGAAGAAAGAGTGAGAGGGTAGGACTGGAGGCAGGGAGGAGGTAGATGGATGGATGTTAGTAATTTAGAGATCAAAATACTCTAATACAGAGAGAGACAGAGAGACAGAGAAAAAGAAAGAGAAAGAGAAAGACAGAGAGACAGAGGACAGAGCAGCCAGAGCCAGAGGCAAAGACAAAGACCATTTTCATCATTTCAAGAATGCCTTTGGTAAAATGTCTAAATTGCCATAGTTTCAAAAAATTAGAAATTCATGGAAATCGAAGATGTATGCATAAATGGACTGTAATGAAATAAAGTCCAATTTCCCAAAACACAAATATAGTAGATTCATAAATAGAGAGAAGATATAAAGAGATGAGAGGATGGGTTTCTTAGATAAGATTTTATAACTGAAGATTTACCATCTGAAATGGCAACACAGAGAAAAATAGGTTTTGTGCTAACATATATCAGTACATTAATGAGAAAAATATAATCTGAAAATAGGCAAAAATCTCTGAAAAGTATAGCTGATAAAGAGATGTAGCTCTCAGACTCCAATTATTTTCTTGTATTTGGCATATAGAACTTCAGAAAACTTTCCATCGTGCCATTCTTTCTGTTTTTCAGATATAACATATGAACTTACTGATCTAATAAGAGTAGAGTGATTTAATGTCCTATAATATAAACTAGACTTTGTAAAATCCTAACATGAAACAATTTTATTTTCTTGGCTATCCCTTGAATCCTAGCTATTTAATACTGCATAATTATTTAAATGACTATCAAAGTCCAACATGAAAATTCTGAGCTTTCTGTTAATTAGAAGTATCTTCACAGAAGTAAAAAGGCCAAAAAGCACAGGAAAAAATGTTCAGCATCTTCAGCTATTAAAGAAATGAAAATAAAAACAACACAGATTTCTTTTTACTTCAGAAAGAATGGTTATCATCAACAACTCAAGAAACAACAAATGCTGGAAGGACTACAGGGTTGGGGGAGGAACACTTCTATATTTTTGGTGGGTATATAAACTAGTACAACCACTATGGAAATCAGTATGGAGACTCCTCAAAGAACCAAAACTACAAATCCCATTTGACTGGTCTTTCCTTTCTTGGTATCTTCCCAACAAAATTAAAAGACATCACATTACAGTGATACATGCATACCTATGCTATTAGCAGCACAACTCATAATAGTTAAATCTTGGAAGTGGCCTATTTAGCCATCAACAGATGCATGGATAAAGAAAATATGGTGTTCATGCACAATGCAGTACTACTCTACTATCAAGAAGGATATATTTGAGTCATTTTTAGGAAAATGAATGAAACTTGAGACCATAAAGTTAAGTGTAATAAAGCAGACACAAAAGATTAAATATTACATGATTTCTCTTGAGAAGCCAGAGCACAGATAACTTAAAGAAAAAAATAAAATTTGATAATAGAAAACAGGGACAAAGATCTTTCACAGGTGGGAAGGGAGTCTAGAAATGGAGGAAAAGAGAAAGACAGAGAGGAGAAAGAGAAGTAAAAAGGTTTCAGATGTGATATGTACATTACTAACTCTCCACAGATAAACTTACTATGTATTGCAAATGTACACTAATGAAATTTGTTTAGAAACTAATAAAAGTATTTCAGTCCCTCAGTGTAAACTCATCTCAGGTGGAAGGCACTGGCTTATGGTTTTGTCTCCTACTTGCTCCTGTTTCTAGGCATTTCAGAATGAGTAAATTAGGGTAGCACACAGAGGTTGGGGGTGACAAACAACAGTTCTAAGACATTGTTAGGCCTATAATTGCGTCTTTAGGCTCATGTATTTGTGGATTTCTTAGAAATATCTATCTCAGTAGGGACCTCTGAAAATGCCTCTTTCCAACTAGTTGACAGCTTACGACACCTCAATCACCTTGAGCTTCTGCATGTGGAAATCTGTCCATGGCTCATTTTGAAGTATTTTCCTCCCACCTGGCAGAAAACCTTCTTGAGTGGGATCATCTCAAGACATCTTTGCCCTCTGCTATTAGGCCATTGGTGAAGTTCATACTGGCTCCTTGACAGGGACTTAGTTATCAACAAACAAACCAGCTAGGAAATTAGATACCTGTTGCTGTGTGCTCCAAATCAGAGACATGGCAAACTGTGAGATGTTCTCAGGAAGTCTGTGTATACCCTGAGACACCACCCTGGCCATCTCCAGGTGAAGTTAGAGCCTGTGTTTGGCAGCTTTCAAGAC
>RJWT010019658.1:0-18315 GCA_004365215.1 Cuniculus paca | reverse complement strand
TCTTTCTGCTTTTCTCCTTTTTTGTTTTTGTTGTTTTTGCAGTCTTCTGCTGCCATGAACTGTTGCCCCTCTGCCATGTCAACCTGCCTCGGAGTCAGCTGATTATGGACTGAAACCTCCACAGACTGTGAGCTAAATAAACCTTTCCTCCTTAATTTTAGGCATTCAGTATTTTGTCCCATCAACAAGAGAAAAGTAACCAAGACAGAATTTGATACCAGAGAAGTGGAGTCATTGCTGTGACTATACTTTGCCATGTGGTTCAAGAACCTTTGGGAATAGCTTGTGGGAAGAGTTTGGAAAGGTTCAGAGATGTTGCCTAAAAGAGTAGAGCAAGAACACCTTAAGCTATTCTATATTGGAGATTCTGGTCAGAGCTCAGAAGACCAGAACACTGGTAAAGACCAGGCTCGGGAAGTTTCTGTTGGGAAAAAAGACTGCATTGGTTGTTGGAGTTCAGACAATGTGTGTTAAGATTTGGCAGAAAGTTTGTCTGCATTTAGTTTGTGTCCAGAGGCTTTGTCTGATACTGAGATTAAGGGCAACAGACTAATTAATCTAGCAAAAGAAGTTTCAAAGCAATCTAATGTGGAGGTGGTGGCATGGCTATTGTTGGTGGCTTTTAACCAGATCTAGGTTGTCAGTCAAGAGCAAAGAGTCCAGCAGGATGATTCAAAACATTGTGAGTTTGACCAGAAAGGAAGTTCTATTAAAGCTATGGACTTAAAACATAAAGCAGAGGAGATCTTGATTGCTGAGAAGGAAGACGAGACTATAAAAGATGGACTCAGGGCATCACAAGAAGCATCAAGTTTCCACCCTTTGCAATCTCAATCCATAAAAGTGAGAGACTTTGCTTTGAGGAGAAAGTTGCAGAGTGCCATGTTCCAGAATTTCAGTGACTGCACCATGTTCTAGAATGGTGGTCACATAGAAAATTTGTTCCTCAGAATTGGATTCAGAGTGTCCAGTGGTCCAGGCACTCAATCCCTATAGCCAAGAGAGAATAAAGGCTGGTTACTGCTCCAGTTGGCAGCAGACCTTAGCATCATCCACATGGTGCTAGTTTTAGGTGTATACAGAATGCAAGGAGTTATGGGGTTAGAAAGGCTTCCATCCAGGTTTCAGAAGGCCTGGGAGGCCAAGCAGTATGTCCCTGAGAAGGCAATGTGTGAAGTTGTGAGTGTGAAGCCAAAGTTCAGTGGTGATTCCAAAAGTTTGGAAAAGCCAGGAACATGGATCATCTAAGGAAACCTGCAAGGAAGTAAAAAAGCCAGCCAAAGAGAGGAGCCATGAGAGCTATTACTACCAGTAGTGACAAAGGAGTGGAATTACTCAAGCCCTTTGGAGCACACAACTTTCCACAGATTGCTACAGATGCTGGACATGGAACTACAGGACTTAATGTTTACCTTGTTGAATTTTGGACTTGCTTTGGTCCCAATCCTTCATATCCCCATTTGTAACTTTTGTAATGGAAACGTCTATCTCGTGCCATTGAATGTTGGATGTATTTAACTTTCTTTTCATTTGTACAGTGGCTCACAGATGTTTGCCTTACATCTCAGAGGAGACTTGGGACTTGGACTTTTCAGCAATGCTGAAACTGTTAGGATTTTGGAAACTCTTGGAGATGAACTAAATGCCTTTTGCTTGAAGGCTGTGCATGAGTCTTTAGAGGACCAGGGGCAGAATATTATGGTTTGTGTCTGGATATTCCCCCAAAGCCTCATTTGGTCGTAGGGGGTGGGCTTTTTGGAGGTGGCTGAATCTAAAGTTTGTGATTGGGTTATTGTCTAGTGCTGGCATTGGCAGTGTGAATGCTGCAATTAGTGGTGTGAGTCCTGCACCTGCCAAGGGGTGGGTACCATGCATGCAAAGTAAAGTAGGAAAAGAGGCTTGCTCCTCCCTTTTGACACTTTTGCTCTTGCTGATTTGGCTGTCTTCTGCAGCCATGAACTGTTGCCCTCTGCCATGTGCCACTCTGCCTGGGAGCCAGTGGATTACAAACTGAAACCCACACAAACTGTGAGTTAAATAAACCTTTTCTTCCTTAATATTGGATGTTGGGTATTTTGCCTCAGCAATAAGAAAAAAGTAACCAAGATAGTGACCATTGCACACTGCACAGGATCATTTTAGTTTTGTTCCTTTCACAAATTCATATTCTAGCTTCAATATGGGTGTTGTTTAGCAAATTTTCTACCATTTTATCATTTTTCTGCATTTCAAATTTTGCCTTCAGCTTTACTGCCTTTTAGAAAATTTTACCAACTTCAAGGAGTCAAAGGAATAGATAAGACAGAATTATAAAACACTGTTACATCTGAAAAATAATTAATATTGGATGTTTATAAAAGGACACTCATCAATTAATGTTAAGAGAAGAATAATGTTAAGGGAAGCAGAATGTGACTAGTTCAAAACAAAGAAGTTGAAAAACGTATCTGCACAATCCAACTGGCCTTCAATTAGAAATAACTATTCCTAATGACTTTTTAAATTTTTTTCTGTAATTTCATGCAGTGACAGCAAAGTTATAATACATTGTTTATTTTTTGAGAATCAATGTTTCCATGGCAAACAGCTCTAAAGGCAGAGAACTCTGTTATGTTTTTAAGCAAAGCCACCTAGATTACTGTTTTTCCCTGCGCGACCCTTCCGTTCTTCAAGAAACATAATCAGGAAATGCTCTCTAGGCCATTTTAATATGAAATACAAACGCTTAGAAATCCCCTGTAAATTATTGAAGGCAACCATTAGGAATATAGCCAACCAGGCTCTTAATGGAGAGGTCATGAAGGACAATAGGCACAGAAGCTTTCCAAAAAGTCCAAGGAACATTTGGTGCTTTTTAATTGATTTTTCTGGCCAGATTTACTTTTTTCAAGTAGTAATTATATCAGTGTCATAAATAATGGCTTTTGCAAGAGGCCTTGCTATACTCTTCAAGCAAAAATTATATTTGGTCAAAGAAGTTTCAAAATTATTTCTAATTATTTCTTTCAGAATACAGACTTAGATTTTTTTCCCCTTCATTTGAGAATGTAAGGCACTTATGTCTTTCCCTGAGGAATAAGGATAATAATAGCAGAGCAGGGAAATAAGCATCTTACTACACATCACTTACTATGCAGGAATAAGCTAAGAGTTTTGCTGTAATGGCTTAACTCCCAGAGCACTGTTGTAGTAATTACTCTTTCCCTAAATTTTCAAGTTCTGCTGCAGTTCTTGAGGATATTAAGTATCTTATGAAATTATGAAAATAAGCCATTTTCTAAATGAATCTTTTTATAAGGGGTATACCAACAATTAGAAAAGATGAACTAAATACCAGAGTTCTGAGAACCAGATGAAGTAGAGAAACAGACCTCAATGTCTAACCACTCCTTTATTCAGATATCAATTTGAATATACTGAATAATACAAACCCCAGTAGAAATATCACTGAAAATGACTTTTCTTGATTTTCTGTTTCAAAACTCAACATTAATTTTATCATTATTTTTAACAGAAAATGTTGAGTTAAACTATATTGAGGATTTAGGATTCTCTGTGTCCCCACTCCTAAGATTCATGCTATTTTTACTTTTTCCATACTGTGAGTTGATTGTTTAATCTATCCTTCTACAATTATGTGACACAACACTAACTTGTTTTTTATACTATAGTTAGTATTTCAGGGAAAAAGTTCAAATATGTTATCATTTAATGACCCTGAAAAAGCATTTTGTGAGTTCATATAATCAAGTTTAGTCATTTGTTTTATAAATGTAATTTCTTATTATTTACACAATATTAACTTCTCTGCTATATATATATATATATATATATATATATAATCTATGAATAATTAAATAGAAGGAAAAGACTCCATTGCTTACAAAGTTGGCTTTATTCTTATGTAAAAGGGAGGACTTTTGCCTTCAAGAGATCTGATCTTTATCTATTAAAAATTATTAAAGCTTTGCAAAAGTGAAAACATCCTAAATTCTTAGAGCTGAATATGAGTCCAAAGGTATGAGTTTTTCTTTTAAACTTTTATGAGTAGTATGCATGACATTGCTTACTTGAACATTTAGTTATGTTGTTTATTTTACTTTTTTATTTTAGAGGCAGGAAAATCCTACACAGACAATTTGAATGCCATGTTTTGGCTATTTGGAAATAAAGAGATTTTTTTATGTGTGAAGTTAAAGTTGGTATGAATTTGGGACAGATTAGTCCAGTCTTGCGGGGAAATTGTAAAATGTGAAACAGAGCTATCACTGAACCCAACACTGAACTCACTGAACTTTCTGATGATATTTTCAGAATGGTCATACAGCATTTCCTCCCACGTGATTTTCCTGTTGAGGCCAAGTTGAAGCACTGAAGATTCTGACCATAAACCTATTAGAGTGACCAGTCCCACGACTACCCAAATCTCTCGGCCTTGGCCCACATGCAGCCCACTCACACGTTATACCACAGTTGGCTGATGTGACCAACAAAAAATGATTAAGTGAAGTGATGGTAATGCCTGAGATTGAACTGTAACTGGTATTGCAGTTGTGGTGTTGAATTTCACTCTCAGGTGTGATCAAGTTCACATGCAGAGATGATGCCTTTTCTTGCTGAATGTCACATCCTCCAGGTTGAGCAAAGCTTCCCCAGCCTCTGAACACTGCAGCCCACAATAGCTTGCTTAAGAGCCCATGGGAGATCTTTAGTGAGAACTGTCTAGCTGAACTACTTCTGGATGCCTAACGCTCAAATCCTGCACTTTGTGAGATCATATACAAACATGGTTTTAAACTCTTCAGGTTTTAAGTAATTTTTATGCAGCAATAGGAAACTAATAGAGTTGTTCTGAGTATGAGGTTAATATTAGCACATATTCCTAGAAGAGCAGCCTATTACGTCACATCTTCCAACTGGAGTGAAACATTAGATGACCATTCTCTTTGTATCTAGGATACCTGTCCTGTGGTCTTGGTTCATATAACATAAGCCCCAATAATTCTGGATCAAACCCAGTTATTTTGGGTCTAGCTTCCTAATGTCATATATGATATATAAAGCAGCTAGATTAAATTAGCTGTAATGACATTCTTATTCTCAAATATTCTAATTCTAAAACAGTTCTCATGCTCTCAATTTGAGGATTTCTTTTGTAAATGAAGATTTAAATATTTACCACAATATTGATTATTTCCTTTTATAGAAATATATTTCTATGATTAATAATTATAAAATAAAAATACTATTAAAATAATTATAAAGCAAAGATATTATTAAAAGCATGGTAAATGGGAGGATGCCAAAGCTTGGCTGTCACTTATCCTTTACATAATCTCTGTTAGCTTTAAGGAGTATGAAGAAAGAAGAAGAAAGGAAATCCACAAGGGCAGAGATGCAATGGTGGACATAGTAGAGTAATATGTTTCAAGTAGAAGAATAACATAATAGTAATGAAAAATGCCAGAATAAATACAGTCTATACTTAATGAACAGTGTATCATCTATGTATGTATGTATGTATGTATGTATCTATCTATCTATCTATCTATCTATCTATCTATCCATCCATCTATCTATCAAACAGAAGATTCACAATCCTTAATTAATGCAAAAACAGTCTGTGTTGTCATCGCTGTACCTACTTGGAAAGTACCATAATAATGAAACTGTTTTCCAAGCATATGGTCACACTATTGTACATCTACTTACACAGTATATAACTTGGGAGAACATTTTCCTGTCTTTATGTTTTCTAGTTCATAAGTGTTTTATCAATTAATATTTAATACATCAGTTATAAGATTTAAAATTATAATTTCCAGCTAATATTTATGCTAAAACTGGGTGACAATAAAATAATGTAGAATGTTATTAATTGATTAATATTGGTTGGATGGTAGTTTTAAATGTAGGAACTGGTACTGCTCTGAAGTTTACATATTAGTGACTGTCTTTGTAAATATTTGATTTATTGATAACCCTTTTATAAAATAGAAATAATTCTTTTGATGATTGTGTTTGAAGTTTGGGAAAGATGCAGTTCTATTTGAGTGAAAAGAATTGAAAGAACCTTTTGTGTGGGAATTGGAACTACATAAATCCAGAAATGGTACTAATATTGATACATCAGATTTAGCAGACTACGTGTATTAAATGCTCACTACATGGAAGCATTCATTGCAAGGCAGTAAGTGAAATGATTTACATTTGAAAGTTTCATTTAGTTTGTTCTGCATGACAGCTTGTGCAGTGGTTATAATTCTCTCTTAACAGAGGAGGAAAATAAAGTCTATTACTAGTTGCTTATGGTTATTCAGCTAATTAGTATTAAAGCCTGAATTATAGCCCAAGTTTGTCAAAATCCACTATGACTAGAGAGACAATTATTTCCTTTAATTCTGAAGGAACTAAAAAAGAGCTTAAAAATAATATGAGAGCTTCTCAGTTCTGCTGGGAGAAATTGAAGCAAAAAAGATTAGTAAGACTTATCTGAGTTCTGCAACTAGAACTGATAGTATAATGGAACTACCCAGTTAATTTTAATTCAAATTGGTTTATGATTTTAAATTGCAATGTATTTTTGTTCTTATGTGTCAGACAATTCATTTAATAAATACAAATGTGAACTGACTAAAAAGTCATCAAAGTATAAATGATTTACAGAAGAAAATAAAATAAACATTAATGTATTTTTACTATTCCATTAATATCTAAATGTATTTTATCATAGTTTCTTATTGCCAACTGGTTAAATGTAAGTGGAAATCATGAGATAAGTATGTGTCTTTAAATTACCTAGCATCTAATTAAGTGGTCTTCATATGAGATAAGACAGATGAAATGCATATTAAATATTACCATTATTTTATCTTTGTCATAATTCAAATATCAACACAAAGATTTTGTACTGTACTATCATTCAACTCTTGGAAAGTAGTTTCAACAATTAGAAATGTGCAGATGTTTTAGATTCAGTCTGATTTTTTATTCTGTAATTTATACAATAGATTCAGATATTGACCTTGCCATAAACAAAGGTTTCCTAGCCTTGGGAAAGCTTCAATTCTTGGATATTAGACTTTTCCTTTGGCAGTTAAAAATCTGCAAATAGAGTCAAACAGTAGCAGTAAAGTGCAGCTCATGGATTTCTTAAGGCACATTTTTATCAAAAGCTTGTATTTTCTTTTTGTTGTATTTTGAAAGCTACAGAGCCTAATAGAAATTCTGCTTAAAAATACATAGTTTAAGCACACATAAACACACATCTTTCATAAAGCATTTATTAGAAAGGGGCATCTCCAAGGAGGAGAACCAAGAAATTTCTGATTGGCTACCAAAAAAAAAAAAAAGTAGCTTTTTTGCCATGCTCTCTGTTTGCCATACTCTCTAGTTCCTCTATTAGAATTTCCTGAAATATCCCTGAAGAAAAATGGAGGTGAACAATAGAACCCTATAAACAGTTACCTCATCTTTTTAGGAAATCTTTTAAATACCACATGATTTATGCGTCAAAATTCTCAAAGGAAGTAAATGTGTCTGTTCAATTCATAGACTCACTGATTAAGTGGCTGATTAAGAAGAGTAGCAGTAAAGTATCAGAAGAGAAAAGAATATTTATGAATTGTTATTTATATTTATGCTGCTAGTCCTAAAAGGTAATTATTCGGAATAGGCAAAACTATTGTTCTGTTTTTAACTACAGGTGAAATAAGCAAATCTTTCTTTTCTCTCTCCAGACAATGGCTCAGCCAACTCTTTATTTAGGGCTTGTAAACAAGGGAAAACCTGCTAAGAATAGATAAGGTAGATGCTGCTCTTATCTTTAATTTTATATTAAAGCATCTAATGTATGCATTAAAAGATTTATCTATAGGTATTATATAGTAACATTTATGTTTTCTACATTTTAGGACAGAAAATTAGATACTTGTTTTATATATTTTGCTTTCAAAAGTAACAGCATTAGAAAAGTAACAGCATTATATTCATATTTTCCAATGCATGGTAACATTAACTATAATTTGAATTTATGATAATGTTGCATTAAAAAATACTTGTGAGAGTTTTTTTTTTTTCCAAAGTAGATCAGGACTTTAGAGGAAATTTACTTATTTATTTATTTAGTCACTGGGATCAAACTCATGACCTCGTGGTTGCCAAGCAGGAACTGTGCCACTGAGCTAAATCCCAGTCCCAAGAGGAAATTTAAATTTATCTTTGTTATTTAGATTTTCTGAAAGAATAAAACCATAAAACAAAAAAGTTAATTTTTCATAGTATAAGCCCACACTGATTCTTGGTGTATATTAGCCCATGTACTTCAGTTGAGCCACTTTTTTTGTTGTCATTGATTTTTTGAGACAGAGTCTTGATTTGTAGTGCAGGCTGGCTTTGAACTTGCTTATGGTGCTTTGAAATCACGGTGATCCTTCTGCCACAGTCTCCTGAGTGCTAGGATTATAGGTATACACCATCATGCCCTGCTGGTTTGAACTATTTCTGTATTCTCACCATGCCCGCACTTCAAAGGACACTGTGATCCTCTAATAATTTACTATTGTGGGTAATATAATCTCTATTCCATTTTTCCACCTTGGATAGTTTTCTTCTTTCCAAACAATAAGAATTCTTTCAAATGAGTTCGAAATTTATGGAATTAGTCATTTTAAAACAGCCTTGTTTCTCTCTTTTCTTAGAAATGCAAAACTTGGTAATAAAATTTTAATGTAGATTTCCAGATTGCTGAGGAAATTACTCTTTCACTTTGTTTCTTATGTACTTTGTTATAATTTTAAAAATTTCTTATACAGTGTTTTTCATATTTTTATTAAAAACATTAAATCTCTCATTTTTTCTTGTTCTTATTTCCTATAGCAAAGAAATGCAGAATAAAGATAATAAGGATGTGCATACATCTACTTTCAGAACTGGAAAACAATGTAGTATATTTATCCTAACCTCATTAAAAAAAAGTGATCACACACAGAATTCTGGGAAGTGATGGGGAAACAATTTAAGAAATGTAGGAACATGTAAGAAATCGATGACAATTTGAATATGTGAAAGTGAATTTAAATGCAGAATTTAAGACTGATTGAAATATAGGTAGTTAGATGTGTGATTAACCTTATCTATTTGTACTCAAAAACTCCAATTCTGGGAATTAGGTGCCATCAACAGAAGCCCAGGTTTTGCAAATAATAGTGGACAAGATATTATTATACTCTTCTTAGAAACAAGAACATAAACTTTTGATACACATTATATTTGTAACCTCTGTTTTAGTCTATAAATTTAGACGCTGATGTGAATCAGTCTACTACTTCATATATGACATTTGAGAAAACAACAGAAGCTGAAAGGTCCCTTTCTGACCTTCTCCTGCACATCTCCCCTGAAGCACGTCATGAGACTCTTTGAAGAGTATTCAGAATAAAGGAAAGTCCTTAACTCTGAGACAATATAGAGACACAGGGATAAGTTTGAACAAACAGGTCTCCCTAATTCTCAGCAGTGTATTGCCACATTTGTCCAATCATATTTCTCCATGACAGTTCATTCTTCATTAAACCTAACCTTCATTAAACCATTCTTCATTAAACCTAACCTTCATTAAACCTAAAAATGCATAGATCTCTCTTTTTCCATCTTCATACCTGAAGGTTGTCATACCATTAAAACAGAATTAAATAAATTTGTCTTTTGTTTGAGGGGTCTTAGTTTTAGTACTTTTTTCCTTGCTTGGATTTAACATATGTTTGACATGCTAAGACCTACCTTCTGTAATTTTAAGCTTATCAGTTCTTCAAGCAAAATAGATTGTTCAGTAGTACCTTGGTTCATGAGCTTAATTTGTTCCATTCTGGGGACTATGATCTGTTTACACACATGTGGGGAAGATGACCTTGGTCTTGTTCATCATCTCATGTAGAGTTCACAAACAGAAGCAAAATTTTATCAAACGTTTGTTTGTAAACCAAATTGTTTGTGAACAGAAGTGTTCATGAACAGAGATATTACTGTATAATTTTATGAAATAAGAGACACTTTAAAACAATTACAGACATTTGTAACATTCATGTGTGTGCAGATTCTATGCTTGATGCAATGGGTAAACAACTTTTCATTTCTTCCTATTTTAATATCTCTCTGCACATAGATACAGTACTGTTATTGGTACTGTGTTGGCACAAGTTCTAGCCTTGCTACCATAAGAATATCTACTGTAGGCACTATGGGAAACTCTGGGCTCCCAAACCAGATGGGCTTCCACAGAGGGTGTGATTTTTGCTGTATAACATGAAAAACTGGTTATGCAACACCCATAGTGTTTATATCAATAAATCCCATGGGTGTCCATTTTCTTTCAGTTAATGTTGTTTTAATTGGTACCAAACGTTTATAGCCACTTTCTCTTGCAGTGGACATTGCAAAGAATAAGAATTATGGGGAAAAAAACACACACAAAAACTTTTCATAGTAGCTCAAGAATTTGCAGATTCTATTAGACACTGAATTATATGTGAAACTGACCTTTTTACTGCATTTTGTTTAGGATTAAAGTTTTTAGCTTTGATATGTAAATCAAGTAGCATCTGCAGAAGTACTAGCTAGATATGAAGATGCAGCCATATTAGTTTACAGTGTGATTAATTTTCTCTTTATTCACACTTGGTGAAGTGAAGCAATGGCAAGGCACAATCTCTAGAGAGCATACAACTCTGCGAGATCCATAGACCATCAGTGCTGGCATCCACTGAACAGAATTGTGAGATAGGATTGTGAAATTTCATCCTATTCCTACTCTTATTTATTTGCTCAATTAAATGACTCATAATCAGCATCCAAAAGATACTCATCAGATTCGGGTAATCCATCAGAATTTCCTTAGATCCTTGCATACAAACCATATTTAGGTTTAAATGTTTGCTTTACAGTGGTGTTGAACTGATGGCACGGTGCTGCAGCAGGCTGTTGAAAGCTCTAAAAGGCTCATTATCACTGTTCAGGGGAAAGAGGAGGCGGAGAATAAAGGAGATGTGTTTCTGTGCCTAAATAATGAATAAGAGTGGCATTCCTGGAAGAGAAAAGTCTTTTGTTGTGTTGAGAAAAGTAAAGAAACAGCAACCAAAGAAAATGAGAAATGTGTATTTACCATTCGGAAGAAGGATTTTTGTCTTTCTTGATTCTTGCTATAATAATTGTTTTAATTTTATACACATGAAGCTGCATACTCACTGATACATACATACACACACACACACACACATATATATCTTTAGAAAAATGAGTGACATTTATTGAAATGTTATCCTTGCAAAACTATCTTGAGAAAGTAGAATAAAAGAAGGAAATAAAAGAAGAGAGAGACATTGGTGCGAAGTTATATTAAGCAGTGTCTCAGATATTTTTCTCATTGCTAAGACAAAATACTCCACACCCACAAGTTAATGGAGGAAAGATTTGTTTCAGCTCACAGTTTATAGAGGCTCCAGCATATAACTGGATGAATCCAAAGCAGGGTGGTCTAACAGAAGAGAAGGAGTTTAGGCAGAAGACAGCAAAAGGGAGGGAGGGACAAGCCTCATTCTGTCCTTTTTTATTGTATCCAGTCTACCCAGATTAGGGTAGGGCCAAACCAATCCCTGTACTGATTCAGTAATCACCCACCCTTAATCCAGCATCCTTAATCCTAGCATTGCACCATGAATCAATCACACACTCCAGATTCAACTACCTCTGAAAAAGCCCCACCTAGGACCACATGAGGTTTTGGGGGGATATCTAGACAGAAACCATAATGAGCAGTATGTAACTTTTAAAAGGACACCAAAAATTAACTCTCTCCATAGAGGCTATTTTAAATCATCTCTGATTGGTGATAAAAATATTTCCATGATGAAAACCTTCCCACAACTCTCTGCACCTTTCAGTAATATACTGTTGTTAGTGTCATTAAATTATATGTTTTTAATTAAAACTCATAGCTATTTCTATAATCCGTGAGTAGGTGAAACAATAGAAAGTCACATTAACTCGGTGTTTTATGTGGATAATTATTGACCATCTGGATATGACAAATGTTTCCTTTCTCATGATGAGTTTTCTTTTAAAAAATCTGAAAACTGCTGATGGTGGTAAAAGTTAATGAGAGTACTTTAAAGAAACACTATACCAGTCACGGTGTCTTTAAATACTGAATGTAAGAATAATAACTGTTGTGGGGGATTCATGTTTGCAAAATGAACTACTGGTTGGTAATTAGTGGAGCTCTACAACACCCTGGTGAGATGGGTATGCTTCCTTACTGCTGTTTTACAGATGCAAAGGGCAGGGGAGAGTAATGAAGTGTTTCACCTCAGGGAAACTACAAAATCAGCATCAGCAGAAAGCATGGCTTTTTTGAAAAAGCTGCTGTGATACAAGGTATCCCAGCCAGGTTTGACATCTTATTACTTGTGCCATTTTGGTGATGTTGGATGCTCTTCTTGTGCCTTAGTTTTGTCATCCTAGAATAGGGGCAGTAATGGAATTTACTTCAGATGGTACAAATGGTTAAGAGTTATAATTTAATCTATACAAAACACTTAAGAGTACAGTTCCTGATATTTAATTGGTCAACAATGTTGTCTAGTAATTATTAGCTGTGTGCCTTTCCGAGTGTTGGGGATATGACAGCAGACAAAAGAAATCCCTTGCTTTCGTGTGCTTGCTTGTGTTAGTAACAGAATGTTCTCCCAGTGTGTGGGTATTTGTGTACTAGATTATCTTATGAACACACAGAAACAGAAAGTCATACAGGCTTTCTTTCCTTCATTTTATTTATTTATTTTTTAATCTCTAGAGGTAATTTTATAGTATCTGGGTGACTTCTCCATTTCTTACAAATAAATTCTTAACAGGGAGCATCTTAATTCAGCTAGAACATGGTTGAAAGAAATTCATAAATTAGTAGAGGAGTCTAATACATACAGAAATCAAGGCTAATTTTCTTTCTCTCTTTCTTTCTTTCTTTCTTTCTTTCTTTCTTTCTTTCTTTCTTTCTTTCTTTCTTTCTCTCTCTCTCTCTCTCTCTCTCTCTCTCTCTCTCTCTCTCTCTCTCTCTCTCTCTCTCTCTCTCTCTCTCTCTCTCTCTCTCTCTCTCTCTTTCTTTCTTTCTTTCCAGTGCTGGGATTGAACCTGAGGGCTTACACATGCTAGGCAAGAGTTCTGCCACTAAACTACATCCCAAACCCTTTTCACTTTTTGTTCTGAGCCAGGAACTTGCTGAGTTGCCCAGGCTGACCTCAGACATGATCTTCCTGCTTTAACCACGCAAGTACCTATGATTACAGAGATGGGCCACTTTACCCAGCTCAAGCAAGACAAATTTTGATTAAATATTGGTATGTATTCTAAACACTTATATCCTTCTAAATTCATATACCAAAATAATAACATCCAAACAGATGGTGTTAGTATTTGAAATTTTTCAGAGCTTATATGATCTTGGTGGGTCCCTGATGAATAAGATTAGTATCATTTTAAAGGAGACCCCAGAGAGTTTTTGTCTTCTCCTGCTATATGAGGACACAATAAAGAGCTAGCTCTCTATGAGCCAAGAAGCAAGCTTTTTCACATACCAAGCCTTCCAGTGCTCAACAGTGCAAACTAAATGTCAGGTGTTTAAAAGTTACGATTTGTGGTATTTTATTACAGTCACCCAAATACACTAAAAAATACTAAAATAACAAAGAAGCAAAAGAAAGAAGAGTCTTTTAGGTAGAAAGATAAGAAAAACAAAAGAGAGAAGTAGAAGGGAAAGAGGTAAAATAGGGAAAGGAAGGAAAAATTAGTAATGCAAACAAAAAAGATGAAAGAAGGGAAGACTAGAAGTAAAGGAAGGGTGTTATGACTTGAATATTTATCCCCTCCTAAACTCATGTTGAAACTTAATTGCTGTTGTGACAGTGGTAAGAGATGGAACTCTTGATAGGTTATTAGGCAATGAGGGTTATACTCTCAAAGTCAAGAATGGTCCTGTTAGAAAAGGATGAGTTCAGTTACTTCCTGCCCTTTCTTTTCCCTTCCAGTCTTTTTCCGTGTGAAGAACAGCATTTCACTTCTCCTGCACAGATGTAGCCATCTGATGGCACAGATGATGCAATCTTGGAAGTGGAGACTCACTGCTTTCTTACTAGGCAGTAACTTGGCACCGCCATGAGCTTGGATTTCCTTGTGTCCACAGCTATAAGAAACAAATAGTTTATATCTTTTCATAGCAGCAGGAAATGGACTAAGGCATAAAATTAATTCTAAGGATGAGGTTGTTGCTATAACGAACACTTGAAAAGATGGAAATGGCTGTGGAATTGAGTAATGCGTAGAAGCTGAAAGAGTTTGTAGAAAATGCTAGGAAAAAGCTTAGATTGCTATCAAGAGTATTGATGGCTATTTCTGGTGACCATAGAATTTAAGAATGATAAACTTCCAGTGGAAGAAATATAAGAGCAGTATAGCTTTAGGGTACTCAAGGGCTTCTTTTAACTGATTGCAGTAATATTTAAATTAAAAGAAATTATTTAAAGATATAATTTATATAAGGGAAAGAACTGATGAATTTGAAGGATTCTTAACCTTATTATGTGTTATAAGATGAAAAAAATATTTTTCAGAAGGAAACGGCCAGGCTTTGGCCAAGCTAGTGTTACTCTTTTAATCAGAAGATAGACGTGGACAGAATGAAGCTAGAGGTTTTTCATCAGGACAATAAAAATTACCCCAAAGGCACCTAGGGGATTACTAGAGCTGCTGCTTCTGTCACAGGCCCATAGTACCACAGACCAGAGGAAAGATGTCAGAAAAAGTCTAAGATATCCTTCAGACCTTGGAGCTCATGGTCCCCACACTTAAGTCATTGTTCCTCAAATTCTGGTGTCTTGATCTTGGGTGTCTTATACTCTGGAACTATGAGAAACAAATTTCTCTAATTTATAAATTATCCAATCTTGAGTATAATATTATAATAGCATAAAACAGATTAAAACAAAGAGTATGCTTGATACTGAATGGAATGTTTGATCTTTTGTGACTGTGTGTAGTTTTTCAACATCTTGAATTTGTAAATCGAGAAGTTGAGATTGTGCCTTAGTTTTTTCATTCAAATAAAAAGTCCTGATTTTGAAGAAAAGCATTTTTGGTAAGTAAATAAGAAAATAGAAATGTTTTGTCATTTACATTTAACAAAACTGTTGCTTTTCATATTCAAGCTGTATTAAATAAGGGAAAATAAAAGTTACTTAAAATTGGGGGCATAATTAAGTAAATAGAGAATACTTAATCAATTACAATCAGTGAAACAATGTCTCTTTTTCTGTACACCATTCTTAACATATATAGATCCACAGAGATACCACAAGTGTACACAAACACACAGAAGACAAAGATGGCAAGGTCTCAATTTTTATATATAGTTATGATATGAGGAATACCACCCCTGGTGGTGAAATATTTTAAAAAATATGTGAGCTTAATTTCAGTAGACTTAAATGAAAAATTATAGCTATCTGAGGAATGAGATAATATACCTATATAACAATACAGACATCAATATACTTAAAATTATATCATGAGTATCCCTAGACTTATAAAAGATCATCTTTCTAGACCCTTATTTTTAGATGATAAAACAGAACTAAGAACATTTACTATCTGAACCAAACTCATATCTTGTAACACTAAGGGTTGTTCTTTTTAAAAAAAAAGTGTATCACATTCTTTCAGGAAAGGTCAACATAACAATAGTATGCTGCTGGTCTTCAGAATTTGTAGGCACTTTATATTCTAAGCCAATTAACTTCTTTCCTAATTTATACATAGAAGAATGTACTTAAAACAATAAGAAATTAATAAAATAATATGAATTTTTCAAGAAAGGACAAAAATATTGATCATTTATGGATCAAATTTAGGTATCAATATAGAGTAACTTTGATTAGAAGAAAATGTGAAGTATAATAAATGTATTGCACCAATATGGAAGACTTAAGAAAATGCAAAAATTATCATGAGCCAAGGATTAATTTTCCAATAGTTCTCTAAGCATTTAGCTTCGTTAGTTAATAACTAGTATCCCAGAAGATCACCTGAGATCATCTTTGCCTTTCCTGTCCTCACTCAGGTGCTGTGTTTTTGTTTTAAAAGCTTGTACCTATAGTCCTCTTTATAGACCCAAATTTGGGCAACTGAAGCCACTAAAAAGAACTAGACATGCCTATGTTTTTCTGTATGCTATGTACTTCATTAAGTCCCATACATACTGACTGAATTGAACCAAAGTAGGCAAGCCCATGTTCTGTGTCTCTACAGGACGGTATCTGAGATACAATTTATACTCCAGATCTTCCCCAAGTCATCACTGAATTTGATTAGCATTTTCCTCCATACTCCTATTTCCCCCATTCTCTTACCAATTTTCCTGGCAATCTTCTTAATTAATCCCTTGCATACAAATCTTTGTCTTAGGTTCAGTTTTTGGGTAGATAATTACTAAAGACAAATACTAATGCTCTTTAGGATCCATCCATCCATCCATCCATCCATATTTGTCACCTTCCTCTGTCTTCTTTCTCTGTCTGAGTGTCTCTGCTACCCCTAACCCCAGATAAGCAATACTTGAAACAGATTTATGTGCATTGTATTACATTTAAATGTCTTTATTATATAATTATATATAAGTACTCATTTTGGAGGAGCTATTTGTATGGTATTGTGTGTGTACATATATAAATATATACTTTACATCTTGCTTTCCTTACTGTACAATATTAGATTCCTAATAATGAAAAAATTTAGATTTTGAACTGTGTTATATTGTAAGTTGCCCTAATTATCTGCTCATTATCTAATTATCTGTTTAAGTGATTTTTTAAAATATTGATTTAGTGTTTTATATTTTGGGGTCTACTTATAGTTAATATTTACAACCCAACTAAAGAGTGGATAGCTTTGTTTCTGTTTTGTAAATGTGATGTCTAACACAAGGAGATTTATTGACTTTGTCCTGGCCAAGAGCATAATGAGAGACAAAGACAGAACATGAATTGGGAATCTTTGATTTGCAACAAGATGTTTAATCTGTTATCACTGGACCATTGCCACTTTCTTAAAAAATAAATTCCTTCACAATATTATCTATTTCAACCTACATAATAAATCCAAATGCTACATATAGATGCATGAAGATAGATGTAATGTTAATTACTATACTGTGGAATTGCATTGATTTCCTACATTTTAATTAGATGAAAATGGTTCATTTTTTATTGAATCTCTACAGTCTATCTTTACTGGGAAATATCGCGAGTTATTTTCATTCTCAAACATATGAAGTATAAGTAACTATAAAATGAATCAGTGATTTTTCTATGCATGAAATGCGACACAGAATGATTTTATAAAACAGAAATGATTTGATTCTGAAAAGTTTCTTGTCTCTTCATGGCACTGCTTTTTAGGTAACCATACATTTTGAAAACATGAAGATCTATTTAAGTTAGTGGGCAGAAAATACATGTCTTCTTATGGCAGCATAGTACATACCAGCTGAAAGATCTGAAAGGTTAGCCTTACTGGATTTTGAGTCCCTGCTGGCTGGCTAATGTGCAAAATGTGTAACCTAATTCAAGCTCAGTAAATTCTTTTCTTAAGCTATGGATTTATCCACATCTGTTAATGATAATGTCAGCTTTTATTGGCTACATGATGCCGAAATTACTACAGTGCCAAAAATGAATACGGTCATGCTAATGAGCTTTGTCTATCTTTAGCCAAACTGCATTTACTCATGAAGCAGTGAAATAAAGGTAAGGTTCCATTTCTCAACTTCCCCTATGCTTCTTTAGAGAAAACCTACATTTATTTATGATATTCCTGTTAGGGCTTAGAATATAATGCCCCAAAATATTCTTTTGACTTCAAACTGAGAGCACCTGAAAAACAGCAATGCAGGAAATGTTTTCCATGAAAATTTCTTATCTACCTAAAGATCAGATCTGCCAGAAGACAACTAATTACCATCCATCTTTTAACTGAAATTTCATAAATCAAAGAACATTAAATATACATCACAGGGAAAGAGACTGAAAGTCAAACGCAGATGTAGATTCCAGAAACACTTTGTTTCAGGCTGTTGCCTGCTCTTCCAATCCACTTGTTTCTTCTAAATAACATTTACTAACTCTCTGAAATTGTCTAGACGTCCCAGTTCTCTCTTCCCTAGGAAGAGAACATTTGCATTTCAACTATCTGACCCTCCCTTGAGTTTCATACCTC
>RJWT010019657.1:0-18486 GCA_004365215.1 Cuniculus paca | reverse complement strand
AGTGGGATCCAAAATGCACAATACATATTGGGAAAGTCAAAGGGGAGGAATTATCTAAAAAGGGAAAGAAATGACCACTATTAATCTATTATCATGATTTGAAATTTAGATTGTATTCATTGTTCTGATTAGTTTCATTTTATTCTGATTTGTTTGATTTTATTATACTTGATGGCATGGACAGCTATTTTAAAGATAAAATATATAATTGCAGCCATCGAGGATGTCCAATTAGCTTGTTTAGAAACCCTGTATGGCTTTCATTGTTTGTTTTGATTTATTTTACTCTATTCTGTATGGTTTGATTGTAATATGGCTGAAGGTGTAGGCAACTAATCTGAAGATAACAACTATTATGGTAGCCAATGCTGATTTGCTAATATCTTGAAATTCTATATTGCTTACATTGTTTTGCTTTGTTTCTACTGTTTTAGTTTGTTGTATTTTGTTTTATTTTACTTATCCCTGATGGCATGGGCAGGTATACTGCAGATAAAAAGAGGCATTATGGTAGCCTTACTGATTGCTTTTTACCCTGTTTCAAAGTCATGTACCATGTTCATTGCCTTATTTTGATTGGCTTTACTCTGTTTTGTTCTGTTTGATTGTATTCTTTTCAAAATAAAAAAAAGATTATATGTATGTAGGTATACATATATAAATGTATGTATGTATGTGTATACTAAGATAGATAACTATCCTACTAATCTTTATTCCTTAAAAAGAACAGGGTGTACTGGAATTTTTTGATTTTTTTACCATTTTTTTATTTAAGAGAAAAAAGATACAGAAAAGAAAATGAAAAAGGAAAAGAGACAAACAACAGCAACAACAACAAACCGAAAACAATAACAATATAGGCTTTCAGAATAAAATGATAGGAATTTAACAATGTTTGTAATACTCCATATTGTTACCTCAAAAGGCTTGTGTAGGTTACCAGAAATAGACATGTAAAGTTGATTTAATCATGTGTGTATTCACTGTTCTTTTCCAAGAACTAATGCAATTAGTAGTATAGACATTTTAGCTATATTATGTATATGTATACAAATTTATGTCTGTTTCTTTTTCCCTTTCTTCTTTCCTCCTTTTCCCTATCCCAGTTACTTTTCCTCTTTGGGCAGTTTCTTACATTTACTGTTTTATCATGTTTTATGCCTAGATCTTGTAACCTGAGCAGCTACTTCTATAATAACAACATGCAATATATTAACTAGTGTTAATTTTCTACTATTTTTTGAAATTCTGTATCATTTCTATCCTTTTTTATGTTTTACTTTTTAAAATAAAAAAATGGAAAAAAAGTAGCTGTCCATACCATCAGACATAACAAAAAAAAAAAGCATAAAACCAATCAAAAGAATGAAAGTGTATTTTAAAGAGAATACAACCAAGCAAAATAAAACAGAATAAAGCCAATCAAAACAAAACAGTGAAAGTGATACAGGATTTCAAAACAAGATAAAAGAAAATCAACAATGGCTACCATAATGCCTCTTGTTATCTTCAAAATCTCTGTCTGTGTAATCAGACATAATAAAATCAAACAAAACAGAACAGAATGAAACCAATCAAAACAGAACATTGAATAAAACAAAACAATAAAACAGAACAGAACAAAACAGTGAGAACATTATTGGATTTCAAAAACAAGACAGAAGGAAATCCCTCATATTTGCTATATTGCATATTGTTTTCCTCTTAATAGATGCTCAGACTACTGGCCTTAGGCCTGCAAAGTCAATCAAACAATAGAAGCCTTAAATTGTTTTGGTACCTCAGATACTATCAGCTCAGCCTGTCCTCCCAATTAACTGGTTGCTTATGGGGGGTTGGAGATGTTCTTGTCTCCTAGCCTGTGTGCCAGTTGGCTCATGGGAAAGGTGAATTGGCTTCTTGTTCTTCTTGTTATTCCTCCCAGGCCCAGTATGGTGTCTGCCAACTCACAAGATGGGTGAATTTGGCTTGTGTCTCCTCCAGGGCCCTGCATGGTTTGTGCCAGCTCATGGGAAGGGCAAATTGGCTTCTTGTTCTTCTTGTTGCTCCTCTCAGGTCTTGCATGGCTTGCACCAGCCAGTTTTATATTTTTAAATTTTAAATCTTACAGGAATAAAAAATAAGTTACAAAGTTACAATACAGTGGGCTTTATGGTTATTTATGTAGTTACCTTTACTGGTGTTCTGTTTTACTGGGTATGGTTTTGCATTACTGCCTATCATCCTTTCATTTTGTCCTGAGTGACTCACATTACCAGGTCTAATGATAATGAAGTTTCTTAGCTTGTTTATGTGATAATGGTTTAATTTCTCCTTCATTCCTAAACAATGTATGTATGTATGTATGTATTTATTTATTTTAGCAGATGTGGAATTCCTGGTTGAGTTTTTTCATTGTTGTTTTCACAGTCCTTTAACTATATCATCTCATTGCCTGCTGGCCTCCATGGGTTTGGATAAGAACTCAGCTATTACTTGTTGAGGGTCATTTGTATGTGGTGAGCACTTCTCACTCACTGCTTCTAATATCCTCTGCCTTTGCCTTTGAACAAGTTGACTGTTATGTGCCTTGGTGTGAATCTCTTTGAATTTGTCCTTATAGTTTGAGCTTCTTGGGGGTATAAATTTTTATCAGATTTAAGGGGTTTTCAGTCATTATTTCTTTAAATAACTAATGCATATGCACCTTTATTTTTCTCTTCTTTTTCTAGAACTTCCATGATAAATATATGGGTATGTTTGGGGGTATACCACAGGTCTCTCAGTTTGTGTTTATTTATTTTAAATTGTTTCATCTGTTATCTCTTTAGATCAGATAATTTCAATTGCCTAAAATTCATCGTAATGATTCCTTTCCCTGCCTGCTCAAATCTGCCACTGCATCACCCTAAGGGGTTTTATTTCAGTTATATTCTTCAGTTCCAGAACTTTATTTGGCTCCTTTTGATCATTTCTATCTCCTCATTTCCTATTTATTTGTACACCGTTTTCCTAATTTTCTTTGGTTTCCAGTCTGAGGCTTCCTTTATTTCATTTACCATACTCAGGATAACTGATTTAACATTTTTGACTACTGATTTTAATATCTGGGCTTCCTTAGAGATAGTTGCAGTTGTTACTTTTTCCCGTGAATAAGACGTATTTTCTTGTTTCTTTGAGTTACTATGTAATGAATTCAGCTGATATATTCCAGGCTTTTTTGACTGGACATTTTGTGTATTGCAATGTGATACTTCTGGAAATCAAATTCCTCCTCTTCTGGGATCGCTTCTGTGCTGCTGGCATGACAGGACAGTGAAAAGTGCTGCACTGCACACAGATAAATCAGGCTTTAGGAATTTAAAGGATATGCACCCTGGCCTGGGTACCTCTCACCGAGTCTCTACGTAAGATTGACAGGAATGAGTGGCAGGGCACCTGAGTCATCTAAGGGTCACTCAACACGCAAGCTTGTTCCAGAATTCACTCCAATCTTCTACAGGTGTGAGAGGTAGTGTGTATTTATGAGCCCTTAATAAGGTTCAGGTATGGTAAAGTTGACTGAAGGTCAGGTCAAGATATCCAACTGCATATGCTCTGGCCTAGAGCTTCGAAGATTTTCTGTGGCTTTGTCATGTTATTTTCAAACTGTCCTAGTACAGTGGTAAGAGGAGTAGCTCCAGGGTGCTGTACAAAGTCAAATGGGTGGAGAGGAATGATTTTCTTAGTTCCATTGTTCTAACTGCACTGTTTGTATGCTTTGTAATTTCATATTGAGACTGGACATTTTGTGTATTGCACTGTGATACTTCTGGAAATCAAATTCCTCCTCTTCTGGGATTGCTTTTGTGGTTTCAGTCATCCATTTGTATGGTGACTTTTCTAAACTATTTTTGTAAAGTCCACTTTTCTTGTGTGAGGTCACTTAAATTTCTATTCCATTAGCTTTGCATTTAGCCTGTTTTTGATAGAGTCCCTAAGTGTCAAACTTCAGCTGCCTCCCCTTTGCCAATCACTATTCTGATTATACAGATATTGTCATGATTATTGCTAAAATTATATTATGCAAGAGGAATTAATAAGTAAAAAAATGTAATGATAAGTCAAGGGTGTTAGATATTGCCAACTTTTCCTCTAAAGTATTTTTACTAACTTTGCCTTCCATCAGTAGAATATGAATTTTTTCCATGTACTCACCAACACTAAGCATGATTTTAACCCTTTGATTTTTTGACATTTTGAGAAATTAAAATAGATTTTTATTGTTTCAATTTTGTTGTTTGTTTACCATATAATTTGGTCATTTTTTTTTTTACTGTTTGGAATTCCTTTGTTGTTGTTAATTGCTAATTCATGTCTTTACCGAGTTTAGGGGTATCTTTTGTTCTCTTAGTCATTTATGATCAGAAACCATTTACCTAATAGGGCCAAAGTTTAAAAAATGTTTAAGAAGCCAGGGATGGTGGGGCACACCTGTAATCCCAGCACTCAGAGGCTGAGGCAGGAGGATAGTTTGAAGTTCAAGACCAGCCTGGGCTACAAAGTGAGCTCAAGATCAGCCTGAACTGCATAGTGAGACCCTGTCTCAAAAAGACAAAAACAAACAAAAAACAAATAAACAAGACATTTAAAATATTACAACATATTATTTGGTTAATGGTATTTGGGAAATTGATTCTCTATATGGAAAAAGACTAATTTAAATTCTGTTTTACATCAGACAGGAAAATAATGATTTTATGTGGCATAAACTGCTAAATATAAAAGATAAAAACCACAAAATAAGAAGACAGTGGAATATATTTTAACAGTTGTGTGGAATTAGGACTTCCAAAACAATGCATAAAGGGAAACTTTATTTATTTGAACATATTTTTATTTTTTAAATTTTTTAAATTTTATTTTTTTAATTTTAAAGAGAATAAAACAGAACAAAACAGAGTTAAACACAACAAAGCATTTCAGAACAGAACACTGCAAGCAATACAGGTCTTCAAAACATAACAACAGGAGATTAACAATGGCTACCCTAGTGTCTCTTGTTTTCTTTGAAATGGTTATTCATACATTCATACACAATAAACTCAAACAGAACAAATTAACATAAAACCAGATAAAACAAAAGAGTGAAAGTATTACAGGCCTTCAAATCAGACAACAAGAAATCAACAATGGCTACCTTAATGTCCTTTGTTTTCTTCCAAAAGGCTGTTCCTATCTTCTCACATATTGCAATCAAATAGTAGAAAATGAACTTAAACCAATCAAATCAAAGAATAAAAGCATTATTGAACTTCAGAACCTTTTCCCCATATTTATTGGGGATTTTGTATCTTATTGAGTCTTTCAGTTTCTTACACTAGGGAGATGATGCGGTGCTTGCACATGTGATTTATTTCACTTAGGAGTATGGTGTCAAGTCACATCCATTTACCTATAAAAGCCTCAATGTGATACTTCTTTATAGCTGAATAGTACTCCAGTGTACAAAGTACCATGTCATTTTATCCATTCTTCAATTGATGGGCATTTGGGTTGTTTCCAAGATTTGGCTATTACAAATTGTGCTGCTATAAATGTGGGTGCACATATATCACTGTGGTATAATGATTTCACTTCTGGGAATATGCCCAGAAGCAGAATAGCTGGGTCAAATGGGACTGCCAATCCTAGCTTTTTGAGGAACCTCCAGACTGATCTGCACAGTGGCTGCACCAATCTACACTCCCACAAACAGTGGAGAAGAGTTGCTTTTTCCCCACAGCCTGTCCAGCATTGGTTATTGGTGGTTTTCTTGATCCTGGCCATTCTTTCTGGAGTGTGATGGAATCTCAGAGTTGTTTTAATTTGCATTTCTCTAATGACCAATGATATTGAAAATTTTTTTCATGTATTTATTTGCCATTCATATTTCTTCAGCTGAGAAGTGTGTTTTCATCTCAGATGCCCATTTTTGGATTCATTCTTTGAATTTTGAAGGCCTGATTTTTAAAAATTCTTTATATGTTCTAGATAGAAGACCTTTGTCTGAAGGACAGTTGACTAAGATTTCTTCCCAATTTGTGGGTTTTCTTTTCACTCTGTGGGAGATTTCTTTTGATATGCAAAAACTTTTTAAAATGACAAGATCCCAAGTGTTGATTCTGGGAAATGTTTCCCATGCAGTATGACTTTTGTTCATGAATTCTCCACCTACCCCTATGTCTTCAAGATTCCTACCTACTTGGTTTTCCAGCAGATTTAGTGTTTCTGTTTTAATATTTATAACTTTGATCCATGGTGACTTTAGTTTAGTGTATGGTGATAGGCTTGGGTCTAGTTTTAGCTTTTGGCATATGGAAAGCCAGTTTTTCCAGCACCACTTATTAAAGAGGCTATCTTTCTTCCTGCAAACATGTTTGGCCCCTTTGTCAAAGATAAGATGGCTGAGTGTGTTTGTAGTTGGGGTTGTATCTTCTAATCTATTCTATTGATCCTCAGGTCTGTTTTGATTCTGGTACCATTCTGAGTTTATTACAGTAGCTTTGTAGTAGCTTTGAAGTCTGGGACTGTGATGCCTCCTATCCTGTCCTTGCTGCCCAGAAGTGCCTTTGCTATTCTAGGTCTTTTCTGGTTCCAGATGAATTTTAAGAATGATTTCTCTAGATCTGTGAGGTATGCTAATGGTATTTGGATGGGAATTGCATTAAATCTGTATAATAATTTTGGGAGAATGGCCATTTTCACAATGTTTATTCTTCCTATCCATGAACAAGGAATGTCTTTCCATTTTCTGAGATCCTCCTCACTTTGTTTTTTTTTAAGAGTATTGTAATTTTCATTGAATAGCTCTTTTGCTTCCTTCGTTAGATTGGTTCCTAAGTGTTTCATTTTTTTGGATGCTATTGTGAAAGGTATGTTTTCTCTTATTTCTCTCTCATGAATTTGTTGTTTGTGTACAGGAATGCTATTGATTTCTGAGTATTGACTTTGTATCCAGTTACATTACTGAATTTGGTTATGATATCCAGAAGTCTTTCAATGTAGTTTTGAAGATCTTCTATGTACAGAATCATGTCATCTGCAAATAGTGATAATTTAACTTCTTCCTTTCCTATTCTTATTCCTTTTATTTCTGCCTCTTGTCTAATTGCTCTGGCTAATGTTTCCAGCACTATATTGAATAGAGGTGGTGATAGTGGACATCCTTGTCTTGTTCCTGATTTTAGCGTGAAATCTTTCAGTTTTTGACCATTTAACATGATACTGGCTGTTGGTTTGTCATATATGGTTTTTATCAGATTGATGTAAAGACCATCTATTCCAGTTTTCGATGGGGTTCTTACCATGAATGAATGTTGGACTTTTCAAAAGCTTTTTCTACATCTATTGAAATGATCATGTGATTCTTATCTTTGGCTCTATTGATATGGTGTATTACATTTATTGATTTACGTATGTTGAACCATCCTTGCATTCCTGGAATGAATCCCATTTGGTCATGGTGTATAATCTTCTTGATGACTTGCTGCATTCTGTTTGCCAGTATTTTATTGAGGATTTTTGCATCGATGTTCATTAGGGAGATTGACCTGTAGTTCTCTTTTTTGGTTGGGTCTTTCTCTGGTTTTGGTATTAGGGTAATACTTGCTTCTGGGAATGAGTTAGGGAGACTTGCTTCCCTCTCAATTTCATTGAAGAGTTTGAGGAGTTTTGGCATTAGATCTTTCTTGAATTTCTTGTAGAATTCAGCTATGAATCCATCAGGACCTGGACTTTTCTTGGTTGGTAAGGTTCTAATTACATTTTCAATTTCATTAACTGAAATTGGATTATTCAGTAGTTTTATATCTTGTTGATCCAGCTTTGGTAATTGATATGTTTCTAGAAATCTGTCCAGTTCTTCTCTGTTATCAAACCTGTGAGAGTAAAGATTTTTGAAATAGGTATTGATGGTCTTCTGTATCTCCACAGGGTCTGTAGTGATTTCACCCTTTTCATTCCTTATTGCATGGATTTGAGCTTTTTCTTTCCTTTTTTAAATAGGGTTGGCTAGGGGCTTATCAATTTTATTTATTCTTTTAAAGAATCAGCTCTTTGATTCATTGATTCTTTGTATTCTTTTCTTAGTCTCAGTTGCATTAATTTCTGCTCTGATCTTTATAATTTCCTCCCTTCTTTTGGCTTTGGGTTGGGCTTGCTCTTCTTTTTCTAGATGTTTGACATGTAACATGAGATTGTTTATTTGTGTTCACTCTATTTTCCAGATGTGTGAATTCACTGCAATAAATTTCCCTCTGAGGACTGCTTTCATTGCATCCCACAGATTCCGGTAAGTTGTATTTGTATTTTCATTTGCTTGTTGATATTGTTTAATTTCATCTTTAATTTCCTCTGTGACCCACTGATTGTTCAGGAGTGTATTATTTAATTTCCATGTGTTTACACGGTTTTTGTAGTTTCTTTTGTCATTAATTTCCAGTTTGATGGCACTGTGATCAGATAGTATGCATGGGAGAGTTTCGATTCCTTTGTATTTAGTTAAGCATGTTCTATGGACTAGTATATGGTCTATTCTGGAGAATGTACCATGTGAAGCTTAGAAGAATGTATATACTCTGATGTTGTTGGGTGGAAAACTCTGTAGACATCTACCAGGTCCTTATGCTCACAGGTTTGATTCAGTTCTGTTATTTTTTTGCTCATTTTCTGTCTAGTTGATCTGTCTCTTTGTGTCAAGGGTGTGTTAAGGTCTCCCATTATAATTGTGTCATTGCTTATTTGATTTTTCATTTCTATTAGTTTTTGTTTTATATAGTTGGGTGCTCCCATATTTGGTGCATATATATTTAAGGTTGTTACTTCTTCTTCTTGGGGTTTTCCCCTAACCAGTATGTAGTTACCTTCTTTGTCTCTTTTGACCATTCTTGGTTTGAAGTTTACATTGTCTGTGAACAGAATAGCTACCCCTGCATTTTGTTGGGTTCCTGTTGCATGGATTATTGTTTTCCATCCTTTGACTTTCAGTCTATGAGTTTCCTTTTAGGTTAGATGGGTTTCTTGTAGACAGCATATGGTTGGATGTTGTTTCTTGGTCCATTCTGTCAATCTGTTTCTTTTGATTGATAAATTGAAGCCATTTACATTAGTGGTTATAACAGATATATACTGGCTTGTTTTAGTCATGTTGTCTTTCTGTGGTGTGTTCTTTACATTTTCCCTCTACTAAGTTGTTTCTACTGCTTGGTGTTCTTCTTCTGTTGATCTTTTTGATTTCATAGCTATTTTCATGTCTATCTAGAATATCTTTCAGTATTCTTTGCAGGGTTGCTTTGGTGGTGAAGAAGTTCTTCAGCTGCTCTTTGGCTTGGAAGTATCTTATTTCTCCATTGATTTTGAAGGATAGTTTTGCAGGGTACATCAGTCTGGGTTGGAAGTTGTTTTCCTTTAGAACTTGAAATACTTCACTCCATGCTCATCTTGACTTCATTGTTTGTGTTGAGAAGTCTGTTGTGACTCTGATGGGCTTTCATTTGCAGGTGATTTGCTTCTTTTCTGTAACAGCTTTTAATATTCTGTTGTTATGTTGTATTTCTGGAATGCTGATAGTTATATGTCTGGGTGTTGTTTTATTTTGGCTCTGGCTAATTGGAGTTGTATATGCTTCACTTATCTATATGTCAGTTGCCTTTCCCATGTTTGGGAAATTTTGAGCTATTACTTCTTTAAATAGTGTTTTTATACCATTTGTGTTTTCTCCTTTTTCATTTACACCTATCAGTCTTATATTGTTTTTCTTTGCATCATCTTGAAACTGCTGAATTGCTATTTCCTGATTCCTTGTTATTTTTAAAAGATGTTTCCTTTCTTCCTCACTAGCTGCAATCATGTCTTTGAGGTCTGAAAGTCTATCTTCACATTCATTGAGGCAGCTTTGCCAGCTTTCCATGGCATTCTTGATTTCCTGGATGACTCTTTGAATCTGTTTCTTGCATTCTAGTTCTTTCTTGTATTGTTCATTCAAGTTTTCCATCCTTTTACCATGCTCCTGTATTTTTCCAACTATATATTCTTTAGATGTGTTTAGCATTTCTTTCATTACATTTATCATGTCTTGTTTTACCTGGGAAATCATTTCTAATCTCAGTTCCTTTAAAGTTTCATGGAGTTGTTTCTTTACTTCAGTTGCTATCTTTTCAGAAGTTTCAGGTGTGTGGCTTATACTTTCTTCTATTTCTGTGTCTCTTTGGCTTGTTTTTGATGTACTGGAGGTGTAAGATTGAATTTTGGTCTTCATTTTATCATTTTCCTGTATTCCCCTGTGGCAGGTGAACCCAGCATGCAAGGTTAAGAGGCTCCAAGGCTAGGTGAAATTCACAGTGCACCCCTCAGCTCCAGCCAAGACTAACACGGTGGCTGCTCTGTTACTGGGGGGTAGCTGGGCAGAGCTTAAGCAGGACCCCAGGGATGTTCTATATGTCCCAGGCTTATGGTTGAATTGGTGCAGGTCTGTACCAGGCTGCTAGCAAGGTCCAAAGCTACATGGCTAGATGAAATTCACCATGCATGCCTTCAGCTCATGCCAGGCCAAGAGCTGTAGCTGCTATACTTGTGTGGGTATGCTGGGCAGAGCCCTGGCAGTACCTCATGGACACTCCAAATGTCCTGGGGTGATGATGGAATTGGTGCAGGCCTCTACCAGGCTGCTACCATGGTCCCAAACTGCATGGCTAGGTGGAATTTGCTGTGCCCGCCTTCACTCATACTAGGCCCAGAGCTGCACTTGGTACGCTGCTCCGGGGTGGCTGGGCGTAGCCCAGGCAGGACCCCAGGGACATTAAAAGTGTCCCAGGCTGATGGTGGAATTGATGCAGGTCCCTACCAGGCTGCTAGCAAGGTTATTTGAACATATTAAAATGAAAGATCCCAACAAAGGTTGCAATCAGACATTAACAGAAAGGTGAGAAACTGCAATATATTTGCAATAACTGTCAGTAACAAGGGATTAATACCTGGCTTATCAGCAAGAGAAACATGCACACCAAATGAAGATAGGTCAAACAGAAAGGATATGAATAGGTCAAACAGAAAAGGAAACATGACCAGTTAATAGACATATAGAAAGATGATTAATATTATTAATTATCAGGGAAAATCACACAACAAAAAGATGATGATTTCCACCCATTTGATTTACAAATTTAGGAAAGTACATAAAATTAAGTTCCGGCAGAGATAGGGAGAAGTGGGGACCTCCATGTACTGGGAGAAGTACACACAGGTGCCATCACTTTAGAGAGCTAGCCTTATTGTGCTCAATGCATCACATACACAATGATCAAGCAATCCCACAATAGAAAAACTCACATATGAGCAAGGAGACATCAGGGATATACTTATTCAGCAATTACTGTGTTGGAAAGAGATGGAAATGTCTTAGGGATCCATGCTAGGAAACTTAGTAAAATGTATTGTATGCATATGATGGAATATTGCCTAGCATTTGGGAGGAATAAAATGGAAATACATGTAATAGTGTGATACATATCAAAAATATAATGTTGAATAAAAAAATGGAATAAGACAAAATAGAATGTTGCATGTACCAATAACTAACACTTCATGAAAGGATGAGCACCATCATATACGTTATGCACTTGGGTAAAAATGGTCACACATATGTATGTAAGCACATATATGAATTTATATGTATGAACAAGAGAGTTGAAGAAGTCACACGTGTGTGTTTATAATATATATCATAAGATTTAGGGAAAGATAGAGGAAGATTTGTGTTTCAGAAATTTAAATAATTTCAGATGGCCTGTTTGACATTCCTGCACTCAAATGATTATTTTTGCCCATCAGCCATTAGAAATTTCATGAAAATCAGCTGCTTTTTTGGGCAGTACTGAGACTGAAATAGGGGCTCATGCATGCTAGGCAAGCACTCTACCAATGAGCCACACTCCCTAAATTGCTATCATAAAAGCTCTTTATCCTGTTGCCCACAGTAGTGGGTTGAGTCATGGTCTCCCAAAAAGATGCATGTGGGTTCCAACCCTGTGAACCTGTGACTGTGATCTTATGGGAAAAAGAGAATCTTTGCAGACAGAATTGAGTTAAGAATTTCAAGATGAAATCACCCTAAATTCATGAGGAAGTGTCCTTATGAAAGACACACAGAGGGGAGACACATGGGAAAAGCAGAAGGCCACATGAACACCTGTATGCTAGAGCAACAAGATCAGAAGGCAAGGGAGGGCAGCCACCAGAACCAGGAGGGCAAGGCAGAGTCTCCTTTGGAATCCTGGAAGGAAGGACAGCTGCCAACACCTTGATTTTGGATTTCTGGCCTCCAGCACTGTCAGGGAGTACCTTTCTATAGTCTGCTTTTTAATTTTCTATTTAGAATATTTTATTTTTAAAATTTTATCAGGGCATGTTAATATTACATGATTATGAGGTTTGTTTTGGGAAGTTGGTGCATGCATTTAATATAACTTCATATCAGCCCCTTATTCCTCTTTGAAATGCTTTCCTTCCCCCACTTGTTCTCTTCCCCACCTCTAGAAATGTGCTCACTACTTTCATATCTTTTCTTAATTATTTATTATTTTAAGTTTCTCATATAAGAGAAATTATGTGCTATTTAAATTTCTGAGACTGGCTAATTTCACTTAACTTGATGGTTTCTACTTTGATTCATTTTTTTTCCCTACAAATAACATGATTTCTCTTTTGTGACTGTGTAATATTCCATTGTGTATATAGACTACATTTTCTTTATCTATTCATCTGTTGATGGGCATCTAGGCTGTTTCCACAGCTTAGTTATTATGAATTGTGCTACTATAGACATATGTGTATCACTATGTATATAGTCCTTAGTTCCTTCATGCTACACTGGGTGCACACTGGTGTAGCTGTGTCAAATGGTGTCTATGTTGTTTAAAGCCACAGAGTTTGTATCCTTTGTTATAGCATCCCTGGGAAATTGAAGCATTCATTCCATTTTACTTCTTCTTTTATGATTTCTCAGCTTTCCCTTAGGAGGAACAAAACTAGTTCTTGTCACTGCCTGATTTAGGATTGTTTTCATTTGCCGTGTTTATGGGGTCTCACCTATTTGAAGTATGGCTTCTATTGAAAATGTGCTTTCACACCATCATAAAGTGCTAAAATCATTTTTGAACCACCCAAAGTCATTGCTGAACCACCATCTGCATTAACCTGCCTGTGTGTGGCTTCCCTGGAGCTGATGCAGCACATGCATTCATTCAGTCCTTTAATCACCTCTCCCTAGTGGTCCTCAATCTTGGGGGTTCTCAACCTGAAAGTTTTTTTTCCTGAAAAAAACCCCACAACCCCCATAGAATCTCTCATATAACCACTGAGAAAATTACGAGTTGTTAAGAAGCAATTCCAAATCAACCACAAAGAGGAAGATAAATCTCTTTTGGACGTAAGTGTGCATTTCCCAACTAGGACAGCAAAAATGCAACTATAAATATATAATTGTCATATTTACATTTATTTAAATTGAGGATTTAAGAAACTGCATTCAACTATGATGGTATTTTCTGCAGTTAGTCAAAAGTAGGAAAATACCATGTCCACTGCAGGATAACATGAAATACAGAATGTCGGAGACATGGAACAGAATCAACAATGAGACAAAACTCAGAAGAAGTAGAAGATCTTGACCAAGCTGACAAAAACAAGTCTGTGTTTCACTGCAGTGGCAAGCAGAAACACTGCAAAGACACCCAGGATCTGGAGGCAGATTTATGTCAATGGGCACTGATGGGGATCACTCCCAAAATATGAGGCCCTGATATCTGGTGGTCTGGGGCTTACAATGAGAGAAGCAAGCAGTAAGTACAGAGGCAGAATGGCTTGTCAATTGGGGATTGGTTTACACAATGTGCATCACAGTGACCAGCTGTTTCTGAGACAGGAGCAACTGGAAATGGAACAGGAACTTTACCTGGGCAACTAACAAACTGAAGCATACTGGCTGGGGTGGGGGGCATTTTCTGCTACATTTCCTCCCTTTTAGTTTCCCTGGAAAAACCTTTGCTGGGCATATTACATATGGTCTTTTGATCACAAGGCCCAATCAGAAGCAGGAGCATTAGGTTTGTCCATGATCTTAGTATGGGCCCTAGCCGAAGTCCCCAAGATTGTCTTATTACAGAGTTTTTAAAAAAATTGTTTTTAGGCCTGTCTGTTCTGTAACATTACTCAGGCAAGTTAGTGAAGGAATTAATCTGATCCAGGAGAGTGTCCAATGTGCCTTGGACATTCATCAAATCTTGGTCAAGTGTTTGATTCATTGTTCTATTCTCTTGGGGGTAATGGCCCATAGAGTTTAAGGTAGAAACCACAGCCAGCAAGGGGCAGGGAAGCAAGGACTGGGGTAAGCAGCCTGAAAGACACAAAAATCAAGGGGGAATAGATATGGAGCAATCAATCCTGTGAACTGTGTCCTCAGGCTTCAGCTGTGTGTGGACTGGTCAGTGTCCAGAGTGACTAGAGTAGGGCTTTGAGTGCGTTGTTCCTCTAGAGTGAGCTGTCTGGTTCAGGTAAATTTTTCAGTGGATCTGGGTGCTCCCAGGGGCTGACAGTCTGAGTAAGTATCATTGTTTTTATGAACTCAAGGATCTAGACTCTATAGGAGCCAGCAGCTCCAAGAAATTTGTGGTTTTTTTCTTGTAGCCAGTTTCTTCCAGATACTGTAGTAGAACTTTTGTGTCTTTCTAGGAGGCTTGAGTGTCATTAATCAGAAGTGCTTTTTTAAAAGTGAAAACAAGTTTTTAAACCTCTGGGAGGTTGAGTCCAGGTGGTTGGTTTGTGAGTCCAGAACTGGGGTCTTTCCATTTAAAGAAGAAAAGGGGCTATCTGATAAGAGATAATTGAAGGCAGAAGAAGGCATTTTTTAGGACCAGACAGGTGTACCAGCAGGCTATGGGTGTCAGACAAGTGAGGCAATGTATATGAAGGGCAATTGTGGTAGCATTGGCCGCTCAGAGATCTTGAACTGGTTTTACAGGCAGGAGAGACGTATTTCAACAGTTTGGCAGTGTATAAATATTCTGTGATTTTTGAAACCTCTGGAAGTGTGGTTGAATTTTTATCTGAGTCTCTCATGGAATGGGATACAGTTTGATGCAGGTGGGGTTGCCCTGGGATGGAGTTTTACAATCAGAGGCAGGCAGTCAATGGCCCAATCTCAGGACCCAGGGAACAGTGACAGAATTGTGGAACTGGACGAGACAGAGAAACAGGCTGTCTCAGAGTGGCCAAATCTGTTGTTGGAGCCTCACTGGAAATAGTGGGAGAGTTCCAACACCTTGTGGATGGCCAGGCCCAGAGGCAAGTCTTTAGTTTATACCTTTGTGAGGAGAGTTTGAAGAATTTCAGGATACAGTTGTCCATCTCAGACTGATGCAGGTATCATCTTCCTCTTGGGAAATAGTCAGAGTTGAAAGTGTAGGGTTAAACAAGAGGGAGGCTGACCTGCTTGGTGCAGAGGAGATGGTCACTTTTAACTTGAAGAGGAGGTCTCTTCTTAGAAGTGGTCTGGCTTATATAGGAATTCATATTTTGTGAGATGTCTTCTCAGGCTGCAAGTTTGTGCCTGGCAGAAGGGGCAAGAAGCAAGAGTCCCAGTTGCCCCAGTGATGGTACTAGGGGCTTCTGGTGATGCAGCTGAAGAATGGAGCCTAGTCTGGCCTAGTCTGAGCCTTCCAGACTGATGACAGTGTTGTCATCTGATCCAGGTTGAAGCTTTTGAGAGATCTTATTCTATCTATCTATCTATCTATCTATCTATCTATCTATCTAGTCCATAGTCCTTGTAACTCATAGCCAGAGGGTATGGTCATCTATTGGACAGGATTTTCTTACAGATGTCAGGTGCCTTTTTAAAAAATCAGGTTTGTGGGTAACAGTTAATGAGCTTTTTGCTCTACTTTTTGGTGTCTTTGAGAAGCGCTCAGCTGAATTGTTTCTAGGCGAGGTAACCTTAGAAAAGTTCGTGGCAACTCATTCATCAGGGCTGATGGTCCAGTTTTGCCTCAGTCAAAATGTGGAACTCAGACAGAATTGCTGACAGTCATCTCGAGTGGGCATTAGATGATGCCATCTGACCAGGCCAGGTGTAGCCATGAAGCAGAAGGTTCAGGGAGAGGGCCTCTGTGACTGAACGCAGGCAATGGCTAGCTGGAACCAGTTCAGTTGACTGGAAGTAGATGAATCAGGAGTGGAGAATGAAGCTATAGTTCTTGGCAGCAATTGCAACAGCTGACAAGGAATGCAAGGTGGAATTTTCAGGATGAATGGGCTTCTTTCGCCTTTTTTTTCCCCCTTGAGATGCAGGGGACAGTTTGGTTTCATTTTTTACCTCCATAAAAGCCCTTTTTTCTGCAGTCAGGGACTGTGGGTTTTGACTAATTAATCTCCCTCTCGGACTTCCTACACGTGTGTTCTGTACTCTTGAATGACGGCACAATAGACAAAAGGTGGGTGCCCCTCAGAGAGAGAGAGTGAATGAGACCATTCAGATGGCCACCAGGCTGCACCCCTATGAGGGACTTAGGTACAACTTAGCTAAGGAGAGTGAAAGGCATTCATTATGTCATATGTGGATTGCAACAGAACCATGGGTGAGGGCCCAATCAGCTACCATGACCAGCGCTTCCTGGTCTTGGTGCACACATGGAGCAGTCTATTGCTTATGCTGTCCATTCTACTCACTCATATACTCATTCAGCAAGCACTCAGAGATTAAACATTCCAACACACTTGAGGGGCCTTAACTAACAAGAGTTGATCAAGCTCTTCTGCTCAAACTGAGCAGGACTGACTGACTCACTGGGGTGCTCCTGGGGGTCTGCAATCAGGCAGATAGGAAGACAGACAGATGGATAGACAGATTGCATCCCCCTCCTATTGGGGTCTGATGTGAGCTGCTTGAGTGGGGAACCAGGAATCCTCCTTCAGACTTCCAAGGGAACTCGAGAAATCTCAAGGGTGCACCTTCCCGTTGGGACCTGGAGAGGTCCTTACTCCATCTGCAAGTGCCACAACTGGTGACCAAAGAAGTCAGTATGGTCAGTCTTCCTGGCCCATGCACCAGATGCATCAGCAAGCAGAATCACCGAAATGACACCTAGGATTTGGAGGCAGATTTATTTACATCAATGGGCACTGATTGGGATCATTCCCAAAATATCAGGCCCTGATGTCTTGTGGTCTGGGGCTTACATGAGATAAGTGAGCAGGAAGTACAGAGACAGAATGGCTTGTCAATTGGGGATTGGTTTATGCAGTGTGCATCATAGTGACCAGCTATGCATCACAGTGACCAGCTGTTTCTAAGAGACAGCAGCAACCAGAACTAGAACAGGAAGTGTTACCTGGGCAACTAACAAACTGAAGTATACTAGCTGCAGGGTGTGTGTGTGGGAAGCATTTTCTGCTACAACACCAGCTCCTTAATGTGCAGCTAGTGGAGTTAACCTTAAACCTAACCCACATTATGTGCCATTTCAAGTTTATTATGGAGATACACTGTGGGAAACAGAGTTTACTTTCTATAATCTCTTTCTTTGTCTGAATTCAGTCACTTTCTTTCTTTTTTTTTAATTAATAAAGTTTTTTGGTACATTTTAAGTTTATTTGTATACATAGTGATCGCATTCATCATAGGGAATTTGTAGCTGGACATGATATACCTTGATTCGTTTCTCTTTTCCCCATTTACCTACCCTCCCTTCAAACCCTCTTCCCATCCCTATTTATAAAAGCTTTGCTTCCATATTTGGAGGACAAACTAACTAACACATGTATCAAAACTTTAGTACTTCCTCTCACCAAGTGAGCACACATTAAGGGTAGTAGCTTACCCATAAAATATGAACCCAATATTGATGCAGAGGGTACAGAGGCAATGCTTTCTCTTACTTTACTCCAAAAGAATTTTTAAAAACAGATAGATAGATAGATGATAGATAGATAGATAGGAGGCATACTGTCTTGTACATACAAATTCATAACTATTATATCTTTTTGGTGAATTGTATCTTTGATCAATATATAGTATTTCTTTATCTCTCTCTCTCTCTCCCCCTGTGTCCTTTTGAGACAGGGTCTCACTATGCAGTTCAGGGTGGCCTTGAGCTCACTTTGTAGCCCAGGCTGGCCTCGAACTCAAAACGATCCTCCTGCCTCAGCCTCCTGAATGCTGCAATTACAGGTGTGCGCCACCACACCTGGCTCTATCCCTCTCTCTCTCTCTTTTTTTTTTATTTTGAAAAGAATACAACCAAACAAAACAAAACAGAGTAAAGTCAATCAAAACAAAGCAATGAACATAGAACATGACTTTGAAACAGTGTAAAAAAAAGAAAAACAAAAACAAAAACAAAGCAATCAATAAGGCTAACATAATGGCTCTTGTTATCTGCAGTATACCTGCCCATACCATCAGGGATAAGTAAAATCAAACAAAATACAACAAAC
>RJWT010019656.1:0-18251 GCA_004365215.1 Cuniculus paca | reverse complement strand
TCTCAGTGCATTTGTTGTTTGTGTACAGGAATGCAACTGATTTCTGAGTATTGACTTTGTATCCAGCTACAGTACTGAATTTGGTTACGACATCCAGAAGTCTTTCTATGGAGTTTTGTGGGTCTTCTATGTAGAGTATCATGTCATCTGCAAATAGTTGATAACTTAACTTCTTCCTTTCCTATTCTTATTCCTTTTATTTCTGTCTCTTGTCTAATTGCTCTGGCTAATGTTTCCAGCACTATATTGAATAGGAGCGGTGAAAGTGGACATCCTTGTCTTGTTCCTATCCATTATTTTAATATTTTAACATATTAAACTTTTTTTTTTTAGTTTAACTTGAGCAACAAACTAGATTTTCAGAGAGAATACTCTAGTAAGAGAAAACATTACAGGCCTGGGAAACAGCTCAGTAGTATCGTGCCTGCCTGACAAGTGCAAGGTCCTGAAATTGATTCCTGGTACAAAAACAACAACAACGACAAAAAAACATTAGTTTGACTGACTAATTTTTGGATATGTTACATTTTAGATTAATACTTTCCCTTTACCAACGAAAAAAGTTTTACTTACTGATGATGAGCAACAATGCACTTAAATTATTGGAAATGTTTGTTAAGAAGCTCATTATTAAAGGTCAGAAATTTCCCTTATGGGCACTAAATATATGAAGTTTGGCATTCCTGGATTGAAAAAAGAGTAAAACATCTTCTACTTCATAGAAAATAATAATTAAAACACACTTGAGAGTGTCATCAAATTTTGATGATAGTGATTGCACAATTCACCTTTATCTCTCCAAATTTCAGTGTTCTTGTTAAAAAGGGAGAAGAATATTTAGTTTTACAGTTATGATGAGTATTTTACTGGTAGTTTGTCTATCACCTTTGTTGAAAGCATATTGATAGCTTACTTCATCATTATCACCAGCAGTATCAACGTTCCTGTCTTCCTTTCAATCATTATCAACATTATTAGCCTAATTGTAAATGTCAGGACCTATGGTCAGTTTTAGTCAGTTTCTGTTTTTATTTAGTAAGAATTTCCAGAGTACATCATTCATTCATTCTACTAATATTGATTTAACACCTACAATATGCTGGAGCAGAAAATACTTTGATGGATAAAATGGACTTTTCACTGCCCTCATAGACCTTACTTCTTATATACAGATAACATTCATCATAACTCAAAAATGCTGCAAGGCAGCAACAGAGAGATATTATGAGATCATGTTATGAGGACTTTCTTCCAGTCAATGAATTCATGAATGACTTCTCTGGGCGATGACACTGGAGGTAAGATCATCAGGAAGAAAATTGACTGATGCAGGAGGGTAAAAGGGAGAGTATGGTGAGCAAGGGACCAACATATGAGACAGATAGATACAAGAGTGTGTAACTGAAACTGAAAAAAAGTAGGTATGACAGAAGCAGAAAGTGTGGGAAGGAGTGTGTATGCTAATGATATATACAGAAGAAATACCATTTAAAACTTGGCTCTTTATGCACTGGATGATAAGGTATTTTTTTTTTTTTAGTTAGTAACTTACATTACTCTGACTGTATTGGGATTTTAGTTCACATAGGACAAGAATAGAAATGGAAAGCTCAGTTATGAGATTACTGTAATGGTTTGATAAAATAAAATACATTCAATAAGGCTACTGGCACCAGAGATGTGCCAGAGAGGATGGCCTCAATGAAAATGTTGGGGGAAATCTCATAAGATTAGTTACATAGGAGAAAGTCAGTGTAGAGAACTGTTAAAGATTACTCCTAGGTTTCTGGCTTAGACACCTGGACCAATATGTTATACTAAGGAAATATTGGAGGAAAGCAACTTAGAATAGAAAACCATGATAAGATTAGTTCTGGATATCTTTTTTGTAAGATAGCCAAGTGAACATGTCAAGGCAGTCAGTGACCTGAAATGGGAGCTCTGGACTTCAGAGTTAGGTCTGTACAAATTTTGCATGAACATCTTAACCTGTTTTCTGTTACCACAGCAAAATATCTGAAACTGGGTAACTTATAGACTAGAACTTTATTTGGCTCATGATTTTGGGTGCTTGGTGATTCAAGAGCATAATGCTAGCCTCTGTTAAGAATCTGGTAGGCCTTTTGCTGCATCCTACTGTGGTGGAGCATTTCACACCACGAGACAGAGCAAGCATGCTGGAGAGAACTAGCTTTTGTGTTATGCCACTCTCATGCTAGCCCATTGATTCATGAATCCATTAATGGATTAATGTATGCAGAAAAGCAGAGTTCTCATGACCTAGTCAGTTTCCAAAGTCTCCATCTCTCCAGATATTATGAACATGTGATTTAGGGGTTAAGTTTTCTTTTCTTTTTTTTTTTTTTTTTTTGGTACTGGGGATCGAACTCACGACCTTGCACTTGCCAGGCAGGTGCTTATGCTGCTGAGCTAAATCCCTGGCCCTAAATTTTCTTTTCTTTAATTTTTTTTTATTTTAAAAAGCAAAACAGAATAAAGGACAGAAATGATACAGAATTTCAAAATAAATAGTAGGAATTTAACACCAGTTAGTATATTGCATATTGTTATCTTAGAAGTAGTTGTTCAGGTTACAAGATTTAGGCACAAAAAATGATCAATCAGTAAAAGCACAAACTGGTCCTTTGGATGAACTAACAGAGATTAGTAGTATAGTTGTCTATCTTGTATATATCTATATATCTATATACATATAATCTTTTTGCTTCTTCCTTTTCACCTTTCCCCTGTCCCAGTTGTTCTTTGCTTTTGAGCACATTCTTTCCCTTTCATTATCACAATATCTATTGTACATTTTGGATCTTATTACTCTTTCTGGGGTTAAATTTTCAACACTGGAAATTTGGGTGGGGGGCATCTTCAACCCAAAGCAAGGAACTTCAGTGAGTTTTATGGGAAGAGAATATGTAGTGAAAAAAAAGATGACTAATGCCCAGGGGAGAAGAGAACATGTGGCCAAGAATTTCCAGAGTGGAGGGAAACCAGGAAAGTAGTGGGTTACAAAAGCCAAAGGAGGCGAGTTTTTCAAGAAGGCATTTATTAAGAGTTGCATATGATGTTTTGGAGGTCAAGGTAAGACAAAGATCAAAAATATGTCTTTACATTTAGTGTCATCTTTGCTAACCTCAGGAGAAATTGCTTCCACCTAAAGTGTGTGCTTGTAAATGTGGGAAAGAGAGGATACAAACAGCAGCATGAGTTGGGTCGATAGCTGAGGGCACAGAAATAGCTATTTAACATAACTTGTTAGAGAACTTTGGACCAGCTTTCAAGGTGTATATGCTTTTGCTTCTTTACCATGGAACTTTTTTTTTATTATTAAAAACTGAGTTAGAATTTGATTAGTTTTTTTTCTCTATTTAAAAAAGTTCTCATAGTGAAGACCACAGGGATAATTTGGCAAGACTTTAATTTTTAAGTTTTTATTATCTCTGATAAGAGATATCTCTAGAATTGCCAATGAACTCAACATATACAGACTGAAATATTTTTCTTTCAAATTAATAGCCAATCCCGGCTCATGATTATATCAACTATAGTTTAGTACAATTAACTGTTCCACTTATGAGTCTATCTAGCCATATTTATAATAAGGATATATATATATACACCGATATGTCTTGGTGACTCACATTATTAGCATAGAAGTCAAGGTAGAAATCCAGGGCAATGAATTGGAATTTAGCAAATAAACTATTTTTTTTACTTGAGTACTTCCCTTTATGTATACCTTTCCGAGTTTCTTCTACTTTGTTATATTTTTTACAGTAAGTATTACAAAAATAAAAACAAACAAAATACACATAGAAATATCTGAAGTGAATATTTCTTACAACTTCCATAAACCGCTTTTTAAAATTTTAAGCTTTGTAGGGTTAAAATTTTATATGTTTGCATTCAGAAAGCATTTTCCCCTTAAATCAAATTATTGCTCCTCAGAAAAAATTTGACTTAAAAGTAGATTTTTCCCCTTGACTAAATAAAAACTTGCATTACATAAGCATTTTGGGTTCTAGTTCAGAAATAATTATTTCCCTGTTTCTGGTTCTACCATGCCTACTTAGGACAAAAAAATAATTATTTGTTACTGTTCAAACTTCTGTGATACAGCAAACAGAACAGCAGAGTTAAATGTCTCTTAAAAGGAGAATCCAGTTTTGAATGGTCTTGCCAGCTACTCTCACTTCTTGCCAGCACCAAGATATGATGTTGCAATTTCCAGCACAGTGAAACCAGCAGGGATGTCGGTAGCTAATGGTTATGCCTTCCTATTCTGCAGCTTGACTAAATGAATGGAATGTACTGTCAGTTCTAATGACTTTGAGCAAGGGAGGCAAGCTCCTGATCCCCTCATGAAGTGTTACATTAGATCTCACCATATTAAGCAAATATCTTGATTCTTGCTTCAAGCCATAGCAGTGCATGCTTACAAAATTCCAGTGAGAGACCAAAATGTCCCACATATTGTGGCAAATTTCCCATAATGTCCTGCAAATTGCAACAGAGTTCGTGGGAAAAAGTAGGAGGAAATGATTTTCCTGCCTGAGGATTGCTCATGTGGGAAGGCTAATCCACAGGTTCCCATAAGAATGGAGAAATACATCTGGTATGTTTTTGAAGCACATCATGGAATGGTTGTTTTGTATCTCGATTTTATACATTGAGGGAGTATTTAGATGGAATGAATTTCTAATATATGACTATAGCCTATGAGTTTATATATTGCACCTTTTTGTTATTAAGAAAGTTGCTTCCCAAAAGAAGCATAGCCTCTTCAACACATACATGTGGTAATTTCCCCAAAATGTAGGCTCTTAAAACAATTAGCACTGACATCACAAGTAGATAGTAAGCTACTCTCAAATACATCAGTTTTCAAAAGAGTGTTCCCCAACAATTTAATTAGTAAAAGTATTAGTGTAGTTGGGGATTTAGCTCAGCGGCCTAAGCACCTGCCCGGCAAGTGCAAGGTTGTGAGTTCAATCCCTGGTGCTGCCAAAAAAAATTAAAAAAGTATTAGTATAAATTAAAACATGTGGAGAAATAGTATGTTTACACTTTCTTCCTAAACAATAAGAGAACAAAATACGTTAATAAATAAATGAATTTTTTATGGCCCACTTCTATTATCTTTCCATTTGCTTGCGCCATGTAAAGAGGAAAATAGTTTCTAACTGTAGCTTTATTATTGTGCTTCTGTAAGAACTTTGCCATTCCCCAAGTAGGATGAGTTTAATAAGTAATCATTTTTGTTCTTCTTCCTTCTGAAGAAGGGCAACTGCTCTCTACTGAACACTTTTACCTTCCCAAGCTGAATTTGACGTAATTACAGCATTGGAGCTAAGATATGTGATCTGATCTCCAATGTCAATGGAAATGAAGGCTTTTAGGAAGAACAAAACCTGTTAAGAATACTCAAGGCTCAGCATCAATCCCACTCATGAGCAATTAAAATATTAATTTATGGTGTATTTATCTTTTACTGGTAAATCTAAAAATCCTACGGATTTTTTTTCTTCAGACATGAATGCTTGAAGGAGAATAAACTCCAAGGACAGTTACACAGATTCAATTTTGGATTTGAATTTAATTCCACAAATAATATTTTACAGTGTCTACTATGAGACAGTCTAAACTAAAGTAGTTTTTGCTATTTAAAATATCTACAGCCATAACTAAAAAAGAATCAGTGCAATTTATATTATTTCAAATTTTGTGGTTATTTTTGCTTGTGTCTGTGAATATGGTCAAACGGAGATTTTTAAAGCTGTAGAGGGAGAGAATACTACAATGTTTTGTATGTAAATTGTATCCTAGGATCTGTGCTAGTAATCTTTTGTTTATATTGCCTATTTTTATATGTGTCATCTCAGATGCACAGGTTAGGATAGTTGTTGCTACCTTCATTTTAAGGAGAACATTCAGTCATGGTGTGACTTACCCAAAACTACACAGTCATGAGTGGTAGAATGGAGTACACAGGAGAAAGTAGACAGAAAATTACCAACTGGTTAGGCAGGAAATAGACTATACATCAAAAGGTTTTTGGATCTTGCCAAGTTGTATCAGTAGGAGTCTGGGTAGCACATATGTGTAATGTCTAAGGATATTAAAGTGAAAAGAAAACTATAAGTTTAGATTGGGCAAATGTGTACAGAATGGAGTACCACTCTTCCCTAAGAAAGGGTAAATTTCAATCAGTTGTAGAATAGGTGAACATGGAGACCATAGTGTTAAGTGATATAAACCATAAATACAACTTAAATATTGTATAATTTCTTTTATATGAGAAACTATAAAAATAAAATTAGAGAGCAAAATAAAAATATAGATAATCAGAAATAGGAAGGTAGATCTTTTGCAAAAGAGAAGTATGTCAAGAGATGGAGGGAGGGGCAAGGAAGGAGAGGGGGAATGGATGAAATAAAGAATTAAGAGCGATATATATATATATATATATATATATATATAATCACTATATGCTACAACCATGTACTAATAAAAATAAAATAAAAAAGATTAGATTGGGCCAAGTGTATCTGTGGAATTTGAGTTTACTTGAATTTCAGAATGTAATATGTTGGGTTAGTCATCTGGGAATGATGTAGTTATGGTAAACTGAGGACTAAACACAGTGGTGCTATAAAGTCAGTGAGGAACAAGTGCTGCAATACTTGGAAACTCTGAAATACTGCAGTGCATGGAGCCCAAAGACTTAGGGAAGTTGAAATGCTGTTATGAATCTATTACATACAATTCACTCAACCACCCATTAAACATGATCCCAGAAAGAAATTCACCTGCATATTCAGAAAAGATTTTGATAACAAAAGTACTAGCATGTGTTGGTTCTGTTCTGCAATAGAATAATGGAATCACAAAGTGGTAGTGTCCACACATCAGTGCTTAACCAGTAGAGGCAAGATATGTTTTAATAAGCTGCAAGAATAAAATGGCAATCAGAGTGTTTGACTTTCAGTGACTTGTAGCAATGATTCATTGGTCATGGACTCTCTAGAGATGAAAATAGATGTATACTCTAAGTTATGGTTTCTCATATATGGAAAAAGTCAGTTTTTTGGGATGAAATTTGACCTGAGATGCCAAGGTTAATATACGTGACTTCGTATTTGATCCTTGGAACTAATACAACTCACAGACTCAAAGCCTCTTGTTTAAAGGAAAGGGAATATCTGTCTGAGGAAGTAAACTGCAACACTGCCATATCATCATTACGCTTCTGTACTTTCTTCACTCTGAGGTAGAAATAGTTTCCTGAAAGATGTGATGCACACTTAAAAATGAGAAAAAATATTTGTTGTTGTGTGTCCCATAGCCAAACTGCATATTTACAGAAATGAAGACTCTCTCTCTCTCTCTCTCTTTCTCTCTGTCCTGTATACCTTATAGAGCCACTTATCAATTTGTGTTAATGTTCTATGAATTTGGACCTGACAGCTAATCTTAATGACAGGAAAGCTCTCACCAAGGACCATAGTCATGTTTTCTGAAGTTGGAAGATGCCATTTCTCACAGGGATTTTAGCAAAGAATGTGGGCACCGTATGTTAGGGAAGGTTATCCTGCTTATCTAGGGAAAATTAGGTTGCTGCTGCATCAGAGTGGAGGACAGTAGCATGTTTACAACTTCGACAATTCATTGAGATGTCTCAGAGCCACCTTTGTGTATTAGTAGTCAGTGAGAAGTTATAGCACTTCAGGAGTGATGGGAATATTAAGAACATGTAAGTTGTGAGAATGAATGTGTGGATTCCTCATCAAGAGCATTCTGTGGCAAGCCAGGTAGCTGACAAGGTAATGAAAAAAGGTAGCAAATGAAGGAAATTTAGATTATCAGCTTTGTTACAAGGCTGCAGCAGCAGGTATATTTTTGTTAACTATCTCTTAACTTTCCAATATATGTTTTAGGTTTTTGTTGGGCATATGGCTCAAATGACATAACTTTGTGATAATGTGGCAACAGATGGCATTCGGTGCATCCCTTATGCTAATGACATGTGTTTTTCATTTGGACAAAGCAAAATAGTAGATGGTGAAGGGAAAACAATAGCACCTTACTAGCTATTCTCTGTTTGTCCCTCCATATTCACTCTTTACACTACTTACCCTCTTTGGTGCCCCAGGAGGATAAACTCAATAGATTGCATCAATCAGGCTCTGTTGCTCTCTGACATCTGTCTAGGTTCAGCCAAAGTACGGCCAGGAGGAGAGAGGTCAGGAATACTGATTTCCCTTGTTCTATTCTTGCTTGATTGATGTTTGGCAATAGATTTATTCCTCTCTACCAAGTCATGCAGAAGGTGAGTGTCTCTTAAAGCCATGGTTTGTTTGTTGGTTGGTTTGTTGGTTTGATTTTTGAGATTCTGGTAATCATTTCTCCCTTTTGGCCATTCAGTTTTGGGGTTTTGAGTCAGTACTACTCTTGGAACACCTCCTGATATTTATGGGCTTCTCTCAACATTGCTCACACATTTGTAATTTCTTTTGAATTCTCTTCAATTAATCATTGTGAAGTAACTGACCCATAGATGCAACATGAATTAATCTTATTTAAGATTTTGAGAAACTCTCTGATACAGGGCAGATGAAGTAAAATTCTCCAAATATGCTCACAACAGGAAGGATTTAAATTTCTGTGACAGGTTTAATACAGGCCTTCCAGTAATATCTATAGCCTAACTACTAGAACACATGGATACATCGCATTATATAACAAAGCAAAGATGATTAAGTTAAAGAGATTGAGAAGGGGAAAATATGAGACAGACTGATATAATTGCAAGTTATACAATACATTGTACATGGAGGGTAGGAGGGCAGAGATGTGACTGTGTAAACAGAATTTGGAACTTTGCACTTTGAAGATGAAAGTATGATTCATAAGTCAGGAAATGTAGGTAGCTTTTAGAATCTACAGAAGGCAAGGAAATGAATCTCTCCATGAAATACTATGGAGGAAACAATCTTAGCTACAGACTTCAATTTTAAATTGGTGAAATAGATTTTGGGTTTTTGACCTAGCAAACTTTCAGATAATGCATTTCTGTTGTTTTAAACCACTGCATTTGTGATAATTTGTTACAGCAGCAGTAGGAAACTCATACAGCTGCAAAATTCAAAGTTATAGAGAAAAATCTTACTTGATTGTGTAACCTGGCATAAAAGTGACAATTTAATTTCACTGTGAACAAGAACAAAAACATACATGGCATCTGAAACTATAAATTCTCTACTTTTAAAGATAGGCTTGGTTATTCAAGTATAATTAAGGATAGGAATCTGAGAAGTGATGCTTCTTTGAAATATGCTAGGCATCTGTGTTTTTTAAAATAAAATTAAAACAAATATGTGTCCAATTCATGGAGAATAGTAAAGCCCGCTAAGGAAAGATTTTTCTCTTTGTTGCTTTTGTGTCAATCCTTAATTCTCCCCCAAAATTAATCCATTAGTTTCAGAAATACAAAATAACTTTGAAGAGGCAATAGAGTCCAATTTAAGGCAATCTTTGATCAGGTCTTTCTTGTTTTACTTCTCACTGTTGCTTTGCCACTGATTTTACTTTCTTTCTTTAAAACCTTTCAACTCTTTCCACAGAGCACATAGTTACCAGACCACTGTCCTGACCTACAAGTGCTGGGGCAACTGGCTGAAGGCTCAGAGAAAGCAGCTTTACTTTTTTCTTCAGAAAACCTGGACGAGTCTCTCAAATGGCCTATATTGTAACCTGTGGTGGAACTTGACATTCTATTGTGGTTTAGAAGAAACTGTAGGTCAGTCAGTGAAATGTGACTTACATCTTATTGAGTATTTTGCTTCTAATTAGAAAAAAGAAATTTTCTACATGTTCAATTCAGTCAACTAGAATTCTACTTAGGTACTGGAACAAAAATCAAGCTAATAATAAGAATAATTTATTTGGTTCTGTCATTTTTAATTGTATATGTATTTCTATGAGAGCATTGTAGAGATTATAGATGACTAAGGCAAGACAAGATTTATATAAATTTCTGGGTTTTTATGTTGACTTCATCTCTTAAAAGTCAACAATATATAAAGATAATATATTACATAAAAAATACTTTTTACTTTTTCAATATCTAATTCTGGACACTGTGGACACTCTTCTACCTTGCTCATTGTAAGAAAAGCACAATACAATAGAAACAATGAACTCAGGCAAAGGCTAAATTTTGAATTTGCAATTTTAATCATTTATTCAAAATAGTCTCATAGACAATAATGACATTTTGGTTGAATCATCATTTTAAGGATGAATGTAATTCATAATAAATACTTACTATACAAGGGAAAGATGATCAGGTAAAATGAGAGAGGAGCGAAGAGAAAAAGGAACAGGAAGGTTGAAATTGAACAAAGTATGTTATATTTATGCATGAATATGCCAAAATGAGATTCAGTATTCTGTGTAACTAATAGGGACATAAAACAAACTGAAGAACAAGAAAAAGAATCATGAATAGAGCTGTATAATTTCTATTTAAATTATAAAATGAGATGTAAGGGCATACCTACCTAGAATATTTTCTTATTTATATTCACGTTGAAATTTCCTTCAAGGTTAAAATTCTCTGATTCTCAGGCTCTTAGCATTGATCAGAAAAACCTGAGGAGACATTTTCAAATTGTGCCCGCAAAGTACCCCTCTGCCCTGAGGTTATGTTGTGCTTCACTTTTCAGTTTAATAACTCCTGGGATTTTGTTTCTTGAAAGCATTTCAAGGAAACCTTCTCTTACCCCAACCCACGTGGTGTTCAGGATAAGCACTTCATTAGATTTTAGGCTTTAAATTTTGTTTTGAAAAGCAAGTGATATTTCTGCTTGACTTTGTGGCAGGAACTATGTAATCAGAAGTATATCTCACTCTGCATTGTGGCTTCCTCATTATGGTCTCTTTCTAAAGGTAAAAACCTGTCATATTTTAAAGAAGTTGTCTTTACTCTCTCCAATCATGTATTTGAGGTTAATGTTTTTGTTTCTATTATCTTTTTTCGTTTTCCCTCTCATTCCTTTTTCCTTTTCTTCTTTTTTTACCATTCTTTCCTCTTCTCTCCCCTGTTTTCCTCTTCTCTCCTCTCCTCTCCTCTCCTCTCCTCTCCTCTCTTCTCCTCTTCTCTCCATTCCTTCCTTCTTCTTTCTTTCTTTCTTTCTTTCTTTCTTTCTTTCTTTCTCTCCTTCCTTCCTTCCCTGCCTTTCATCCATCTTTCCTCCTTTCACCTCCTTCTCTGTTCCTCCCTCTTTCCTCTTTCAACATTTCTACAGCTCATTTGGACATACACTAATTTAAAACAACAATTCTATACATAAGTTTAAATTAAAAGATGATTTCTTTTCTGGAGAATAATGGAGTAAGCACCTCTCCAACTAATTGCCTTCTTTAGCTGCAGCTATAACACCCAGACAGAATAATGGAACAGTTATCTGAGGACTCTGATAAAAATTCTAAGTATCACTAAATCAGCAATGAATTTACCTTTTTCCCTCCACAGATATACTCCTGCCTGTACTCAAACAACTCAAAATATGTAAATAATGGTCATTATTCAGAGGGAAAGACCTCTGTTTCTAGCTCCAGGAACAGGAACAGGCTTTTTGGGAGCAGCGATAGTAGCAGCAGGTACCCATCAGTGCTTCAGATTTTAAGGGATGAATGTGTACACTTTTTTCTTTCTTTGTTCTTCTGCTCTACCCTGAATGCAGATGCAATGATGGAAGGTGTGTGTCACTGTAGGACACTAAAGCCTCCTGCCTTCTGGAGGCATTTGAAAGCTAGTTCCTGGGCATCAGAAAGTCACAGGGAGACAATGGAGATACCAGAATTTGATCAAGTGGTACTGTAAAATTGTTTATGAATGTCTAAACTTGTTCACAAGCTACACATACATGGCCCAATTCTAAAATAGATACCATATTATTTTACAAATGGAACTAGAAGATAGACATCTGCTCAGGTCCTAGACTGAGATTTGGCAACAGAAATATAAAACAGGTATGAGTAGCACTGAGAAAGTATTGAAAGCTGGAATGTACACTAAAGCCACAGACCATGGGAGCTTGTCAAATATAGTGAAAGACATGAACCTACAGGTTCAAAATGTTCAGTAAACTCTTGACAGGATAAAATCAAAGAAAAACAAGCCAAGAAACATAGTAAACTATAAACACTTACAGGAAAGAAAGAAGTATCTTAAAAATATCCAGAAAATATGATGTATTTCTTACAGAATATTTGAGTGACTTCTGATTTCTCAATCAAAATCATGGAGACCAGAAACAAGTGACCACATCTTGTGGTTATAGTCCACTTCAAATGATAGAATATTGTTTCTGAGTAAGTAGTTAAAACAAGTATGCATTGTAATGCCTATAAAACATGACTAAAAGCCAAACTTACAGAGTTATCATTTTAAAAAACCAATTCTATTAGAACTAAAAGTAATTCAAATAATGAAGGGAAGGGATAGCAGAGAAGTAAAAAAAAATAGATGGAAAAACAGAAACAAAGTAATATGATGATATATATTGGCTAGATTTTCTGTTGCAGGGGCAGATTACCTTACATTCGCAGCTTAATAGAGAAGAAGTTTACTTGTCTCATCATTACAGAGGATTCAACCCATGGTCTTCTGGTTCCAAGGCAGGAACATCATAGTAGAGGGGCATGGCATAATAGATCTGTTTAATTTATGGCAGCTGGGAAGCTAAGCAGGACAAGGGAGCCAGAGAGGAAGGGATAAGGGGGCAGATGTAAATCCCAGGGTCACAACCACCAGATCCATGCAGACATACTCAGAAGTGTTCTTTACAAACCACTTCCATAACTCCTGAGACCATCAGATTAGCAATTAATCTTAACCATTCCTTGGTAGAATCTAAATACAAACATATTAATGCTTATCAGAAGTGGAAAATGTCTAACTGTATCAAATAAAAGACAGATTTTCAGAATGGGTTAAAACATAACTCCACTAAACATTGTGTATAAAAACCTCATTTTGAATATAACGATATTTGCAGAAATAAATAACAGGATAATGAAAGATACAATATACAAACACTAACCAAAAAAAATGAAATGGTAGCCGCAATATTAGTATAACAAAGCATAATCTTTATACCTCTGCCCCAAATTAACTAGGATAAGGAAGGACATTGCATGATGAGAACATGGCAAATTAGCTTGGAAATTATTGCCATCCTAACAAAATACCTTCAAACAATAGTGTTTCAAAAGACGAAATAAAAGTTTAAAGAATTAATGGAATTGAGTACTATACAAATCTAATCACATTGAACAATTCAATGTTCTTTTCTTGGAAGCGAAGAACTGATAGAAAGTCAACAAGGATTTTCATGGTGAACTGACTGGATTTAAATGACATACAGAGAACTTTCTAAAATGAGAATACAGATTTGTTTCTCTTCAAGTATAGATGCATTCACAAAGACAGCCATGTCCTGGATAATAAATAAATCTTAAGAAACTAAAAATAATTAAAATCATACAAAGTATGTTTTGTGAACCTAACAAAATTTAACTAGAAATCAATAATGAAAGTACCTCAGACATTTGAAATTTAACCAAAAGATTCTCATATAACCCACTTGTCAAGAAAAAAGCCCAAGAGAAATTTGTAAATATTTTAAACTTGAGAAAAAAATGAAATTATAACATTTCAAAATGTGTGAGACAGAATTAAAGCAATACTTAGGCAAAGATTTGTAGTGGTTAAATGTGCCTGGGAAAACAAGGTATGAGATCAATAAAGCTATCCTTTCTCTAAATAAACAAGAAATAGTGTAAAACAGATCCAAAGAAGGTAGAAGTTAAAATATGAAACCAGAAATTGGTACCATTGAAAACAGAAAACAGAGAGAAAAATCAAGTAAATCAATAGCTGAATTATTAAAAAGATCAATGGATTTGATCTACCAGCAGTAGAATGATAAAGCTAAAAGAGAAAAGTTACAAATAATGAAATTAAACACAGAAATGCAAGAATGGTATCATCATATTCCCTACTGATGTAAAAAATAAAAAAGAATACTTATAAACAAATACATGTATAATTCAGCAAGTTAGATGAAATTACTATTTTCAAAACCAAAAGTTTCTAAAAACTCTTCTAGAATGAAATAGTCATAAAAGTCTATAATTATTAAATTAATGAATTCATTATTAAAAAGTTTTAAAAAGTATTCTCCAGGACTAGATGATTTTATTGCTAAATTCTAAAGCACATTCAAAGACATAAACCCAAGTTTCCAGTATTACTGAAAGAGGAAGAACTACTAAGTCTGTCATGATATGAGCACTACTGTGATAGAAAAACAAGAAAAACAATACAAGAAAGCATATTTTTCATGGAAATAGATTTAAAAATCATCAACATATCATCAAACTAGTACAGCAACATGTAATAGTATAACATGACCAAGTAGAAATTATATTATGAATGAAAGGTGGATTTATTTTGACCAGTAATCAATGGAAACTGTTTAAGAATCTAAAGAAAAGTATATCAATTAATGCACAAGTCAAAAGCATCTTTTTGTATTTCATAGTCACACATAAAACTTTGCAAATTAGGAAATGAATGAAAATTCCTCAGTTGATAATGGTCATCTGCAAGGTAGCATCATCATATTTGACAATGAAAGATTCTAGTATACACTGAATAGAAAGGCTAAAATATAAACCACTGACAATAACAAGCACTGGTCATGAGCTAGAGGACCTAAAACTCTCATGCATCACTTTAGAAATGCAAAATTCTTTAGCCACTTTACAAAACAGTTTGGCAATTTAGTATCAAGAGAGATACAATACTATGACACAGAAATTTTGCTCTTAGCGCTTTTTCCCTAAAAATGTGAAAACTAACGTTCCCACAAGACATGTATATGACTGTTTACAGCAACTCTATTCATATTGCCCCAAACTGGAAATAACCTAAATGCTTCTCAGTGTATCAATGAAAAAAACATACAGTGGAATACTATTCAGCAACAAAGGAATGAATTAGTGAAACCTCAACAATCTAGATGAATTTTAAAGGCATTATCCAGTTAAAGAATTCAGTCTTAAATGGTTATATACTATATGATTCTATTTATATAACACTTCCAAGAAGCAAAAGTATAGTAATGGAGAACAGAAGTCTAGTTTTCAGGGGTCAAAGGAGAGGGTCACAAAAAATAGTAGTTTTTTTTAATATTTAAAACAAATTTTTTCTTTTTTAAAAAAATATTTTCTATTTTAAAGAGAATAAAACAAAGCAAAATAAAGCAGAAGAAAGCCAATCAAAACAAAATAGTGGCATAAGCACCTGCCTGGCAAGTGTGAAGTCATGAGTTCTATTCCTGGTGCCAAAAAAACAAACAAACAAACAAACAAAAAATAGTGTAAGTGATGCAGGATTTCAAAAAAAGATAATAGAAAATCAACAATGGCTACCATAATGACTCTTGTGTTCAAAATAGCTGCCGATACCATCAGACTTAATAAAATTAAACAAAACAGAACAGAATAGAACCAATAAAACACAACAATAAATGCAATACAGGACTTCAAAATAAGATAATAGTAAATTTAAAGTGGCTAACCATAATATATCTTGTTATATGTGAAATAGCTGCTCATGCCATCAGATATAATAAAATCAAAAAAGATAAAACAGAATAAAACCAAATCAAACAAAATAATGAAAATGATACGGGACTTTAAAACAAGATAATAAGGAGTTAACATTGACTACCACCTTCAGAAGGAGATCCCCCATGGATGTTATATCGCATATTGTTATGCTCTAAATAGATGATCAGACTACCAGTTTTAGGCCTGCAAAGTCAATTAAACACTAAACACTACAAGCATTAAGTTGTATTTTGCTTCAATAGTTATCATCTCAGCCTGTGTTTGTCTTAATCAGTCATCTGCCTATGGTGGTGGTGGGGGGACCTTGGCTCTTCTTGTCTCCCAGCCCATGTGCCGGAAGGGGCTGGCGTCTAGTTCTCCTCCCCACAGCCCACAAATGGTGCTGACTCACATGAAGGGGCTGGCTTCCTGTTCTCTTCCCCATGGTCCATAAATGGCACTGACTCACAGGAAGGGGCTAATGTCTGGTTCTCCTCCCCATGGCCCGCACGTGGTGCCAACTCACAGAAAGGGGCTGGCTTCTTGTTTCCCTACCCATGGACCATGAATGGTGCCAACTCACAGAAAGGGGCTGGTGTATGGTTCTCCTCCTCATGGCCCAACATGGTCTTTTTTTTTTTTTTTTAAGAGATGCAATTATTCTTTGTCTTAATTGTGATGGTGTTACATCAATAAAAAGTCAACATTCTTTTAATTTAAAAAATAAACTAAGAAAGCAAAACATAAGCACAGAAAGTTACTGAAGTTATCAAGGTGCTGATAGGTGAGAATTCAAAGAAAGTGAAAAGTTTCATACAATTTTAACTGGAACAGTAAAGAGGAAATGAAGATTTGACCAAATCATTAAAAATAGGTATCAAATCTCGGTATACTGAAGTTGGGCAATAATGTTTGAAGCTTGGTTGATGTAAATTGGGGTAACTAAAGGAGTACAATTTTTTTTGAACAACATTTGCATTATGCTACTCACAGTGCATTAGGAAAGCTTACTCCAAAAAAGTCTAAGATCTGCCAGAGATGCTGAACAATGGTGACTTTGTAAAACAAACACATTTTGGTGTGTGATTACCCTTAAATCTAAAGCCTTTATCAATGAAACCACTGTAAAATATTAAAGATTAAATTCTGTAGTCAGGTTTATATTTTGTATGGTAAACTATAAACCTATTGCTGAATCTTAAGAAAGTTGTTTATGTATGTTTAAATATGATTATATTCCTAATTTTTTCCTATTAATTTTCTGATACAATTGATGAATATTTAGATTATTTATAACTTCTTTTTCTCGGTTTCCTCCTAATATGATTATAAACACTATTCTGCTTCTCCTCATTGTTGTACCTTGGAAGATGACGTTAAAACTTGCTACCTTGCTTCATCATTAATCTGCAGTTTCTCTTACTTTTTGTAAGACATTAGCATTCTATCCTTTTCTTTTCCTGTTTCTCAATTTATCATACCTCCTTTTGTGTCAACTACATCCTGTTTAAAAATTACTTAGTGTGGACTTTTGGATTCTTATTTTGTTTTATGAGCTATAATTAATGAGCTATTATTATTTTGATGCTTACATTTGGCCAGTTGGAGTTCTTTCAGCTATGTCTTTTTGATATTTTCTCATCATTTTTTGAGCACTTCCTATTCTCTACCCCAGCAAATGTGTCAGGCTCATCTAGTTCTAAGCTTGGTTGTTACATCTTGAATGTGAGCCAGTAAAACCATGTGTTAGAAATGTAATCTTCAACACAACAGCATTGGAAGGTGGGACTTAATGAGAAGTGAGTAGGCCATGAAGGGGTCAATGCCCTTTCCCTAAGAGGGTGTTTGTTATCAAAGGATCTGTTCTCTCTCTTACTATAATAGACTAAGTGTAATGCCTAGGAAGAAGGGTTGGAGGGAGCAGGGAAGGAGGGAAAGGAAGGGCACAAAAAACAAAAATTAAGATGTGTTATGTACATGTACAAACTCCTCATGATAAATGTAATCATTATGTACTACTAAAAAATTTAAATAAAATGAGGAAAAATTTAATTGAATGACTTTAAGGAAAAACATTATTTTTCCTATTTTTTTTATTTTAAAGAAAATAGAAGAAAACAAAACAGAACAAAGCAAAGCAAAACAAAACAGAATAGAGTGAAACACAATATAGCATTTACAGGTCTTCAAAACATAACAACAGGAGATTAACAATGGTTACCCTAGTGTCTTTTGCCTTCTTCAAAATGGTTGTTCACACATTTACAGACAATAAACTCAAACAAAACAAAGTAATATAAAACCAGATAAAACAAAAGAGTGAAAACATTACAGGCCTTCAAGTCAGACAACAAGAAACCAACAATGGGTACCGTAATGTCTCCTGTTTTTCAAAAGAAGTGTTCTTATCTTCTCACATATTGCAATCAAATAGTAGAAAAGAGACTTAAACCAATCAAATCAAAGAATAAAAGCACCATTGGACTTCAGATATTTTTCCTCTTTAGGATCATGCCTGTATTTTACACGATAGAAAAGAAAAATTCTTTTGTAGC
>RJWT010019655.1:0-18278 GCA_004365215.1 Cuniculus paca | reverse complement strand
ATGTAACTTCTGATGTTAATAAATATGGAAGAGAAGTTAAGCTACAGAATTTTGTATGTGGTGAAAGTTAAGTCATTATCAGTTTAAAACAGATGTTTTGCATAAGGTTCATAACACAGGAAAAAACCTGTAGTAAGATTTCAAAGAAAACAAGAGACATGAGAAAGAGAAAGAGAAAGAGAAAGAGAAAGAGAAAGAGAAAGAGAAAGAGCCACTGTTGATTTCCTGTTGTCTTGCTGTGAAATCCTGTGTTGCTTGCATTGTTCTGTTCTGATTTGCTTTGTTCTGTTTTAAAATTAAAAAAAAAAAGAAAAAAAAACCTGTAGTAAGAACATTTAAGACAAAGAAAAAGAAATCATGGCATATGCTATAAAACACTATTCAATCACAGAGGAAGAAAACCAAGAGGATGAAAAGCACAAAGGATCTACAAAACAAAGCAGTTCTCAAAATATCAATAGTAGGTACTTAATCTGTTAATACTTACTTTAAATGTAAATGCTCCAATGGAAAGAAATAGAATGGTTGAATGAATTAAAAACAAAAACAGAAACAAACTACATGCTAGAGACTCATTCTAGCTTTCAGGACACATACAGACTGAATATGAAAGGGTAACAAAAAATATTCTATACCATTGGTAACCAAGGAGAATAGTGGTAGCTAAATTTATATCAGAAAAAATAGAATTTAAGACAAATCTCTAATGAAAGACAAAGGTCATTATACAATGATAAAGGACTTGATTAATCAATAGGTTATAATAATCATAATATATTTGTATGCAACAGTAGAGCACCTAAATAAAGTGTACATTAACAGAATTGAAAGGAGAAATAATGTAGATAGTAACCCAACAGTAGCACAGGATTCGATATCCCACTTTGAACAATGAACAGATCATTCAGACAGAAAATCAATAATTACACAGTGGACTTGAACAACACTATAGACCAAATGAACCTGACAGAGAGATACGGAACATTTCACCCAATAGCAGCAGAATACACTTCTTCTCAAGTTCACATGGAACATTTTTAGGACAGGTCAAATTAGGCAGCCAAATATCTTAAACATAAGATTGAAATCAGACTGAGCAGCTTTTCTACCCACAATGATGTGAAAGCAGCAATCAATAACAGGAAGAAATTGGAAATTTCACAAACGTGTGGAAATTAAGTAACATGTCCTGAATAACCAATGGGTCAAAGAAGAAATCAAAAGAGAAATTAAAAAAAAAACTTTTAAAAAATGGAAATACCACATAGTAAAACTTATTAGATGAAGAAAAAAGCAGTTCTAGTGGTAGAGTTTGTAGTGATAAATATCTACATGAAGAAAAAAAGATCTCACATAATCTAACTTTGCACCTCATAGAATTAGAAAAAGAACAGAGTAAGGCAACCAATCGAACAGAATTAGTTCGGAAATAAACCCTTGCATTTTAGGTGAATTGATTTCTGACCAAGGAACAGACAAGGACACACAATAACAGTGTCTTCCATAATTGGTGTTAGGAAAACTGGGTCTTTATCTCAAAATAGCAAAATAAAACAATAAAAATCAGATTAGCTATTAATGAAATGAATTAGAAATGCAGCAAAAAAGATCAGTGTGACTAAGAGCTTGGATTTTTAATTATAAAATGGATGAATCTTTAGCTAAACTAAGGAAAAAATGAAAACTTGGATGAAGAAAGTCACTAATGAACAGGAGATCTTACAACTGATACTACTGAAATACAAAGGATCATAAGACACTTTTGTGCTGATGAATTGGATAATGTAGAAGAAATGAATAACCTCCTAGAAACACACAAACTACCCAGGCTATGAGTTAACTCATTAAGAAATAAAAATTAACAGACCAATGAGGATGAAGATTAATAGAACTAAAGATAAAAACTATGTGATCTTCTCAAGAGATGTAGAAGTATTTGACAAAATTGAAAATCATTTTCATGATTAAAAACTCTAAACAAATTACATGCAGAAAGGCTGTACCTTAACAAAATAAAGGCCACATGTGATTAACCCACAACTTACATTACAGTCAATGGTGAAAAAGTTGAAAAGGTTTTTTTCCTCTAAGATCAGGAACAAGACAAGAAATTTGCTGTTTCTATGAGACATGATACTGGAACTTCTAACCTGAGCAATTAGGCAAGAGCAATAAACAGAAGACATCCAAATAAGAAAGGAAGAAATAAAATTTCTGTTTGCCGATGGCATGATTTTACATATAGAAACCCTAAAGATGCCATTATAAAAATTGTTAGAAGGAATTAACAAATTGAGAAAATTGCAAGATACAAAATCAACCTTTAAGAAAATCAATTGCATATGACAATGACCAATCAGAAAAAGAAATTAAGAAAGCAAGCTCATTTATAATAGTAAAAAAAATACTGAGGGAAAAAATTAATCAAGAAGGTGAAAGAGTTGTACACTGGGAAATACAAAACATTAATGAAAGAAATTGAAGAAAATATAAATAAAAGGGAGATATTTTGTGTTTATAGATTGGAAGAATTAATAGTTAGCATGCTCATATTACCTAAAATGATCTACAGATTTAATGCAGTCTTTTTCAAAACTCTAGTATCTTTCACAGCAGTAGGAAAAATTCTAAAATTCATCTGGAATCATAAATGGCCCTGAAAATCCAAAGTAATCTTGAGCAAGAATTATAAAGCTTAAAGCTCAGAGTTTGTGATTTCAAAATATACTACAAAGCAATAGTAATGAAAATACCACAGTATTAACATACAAACAGACATAAAAGCCAATCGAACAGAATTAGTTCCGAAATAAACTCCTGCATTTTAGGTGAATTGATTTCTGACCAAGGAACACACAAGGACACACAATGACAGTATCTTCCACAAATGGTGTTAGGAAAACTGGATCTTTATCTCACATCGTACAAAAAATTAAAGTGAATTAAAGACCTAACTATAAGGTCAAAAACTCTAAATTTGCTAAAAGAAAACTTTGGGAAAAAACTTCACATTGGTCTAGGCAATGCTTTTGTTTTTAATCTGACCATCGAAAGCATAGGCAACAAAAGCAAAAATAAATTGGGTTGCATAAAACTAAAATGTTTCTGTACAGCCAAGAAAACCATCATCAGAGTGAATAGACAACCTCTGGGATGGGAGAAAATATTTGCAAACCATACGTCTGGTAAGGGGTTAATGTCTGAACTCAAACAACTCAATAGCAAGAAAACAAATAATTTATAGAAAAAGGGCAAAGAACCTGTAGAGACATTTCTCAAAAGAAGTCCCGCAAGTAACCAACAGGTATATGAAAATAGTGTCCCTAAACATGATGATCTCATTTGTATGTAGACTCTAAAAGAAGTGTTGAACTAGTACAAGTACAGAATAGAATGATTGTTGCCTGGGGTGGCTGCAAGGGAAATGAGAACATGATAGCCACAGGGTTCAGAGTTTCCATTGTAAGATGAATAAGTTTCCGTGATCTAATGTACAGCACAGTAGCTGTAGTTAATAACACTGTGTTTTACATTTGAAATCTACCCAGAATAGGTCTTAAATATTCCCACCACAAAAAATTTTTAAAAGGTAGTTGTGAGGTGATAGGTACGTTAATTAGCTTCATTGTGGTAATCATTTCACAACATGTACATATATGAAAACCATCCCAACCTACACTGTAAATGTGTACAGTTTTTGTCTGTAAATTATTCCTCAGTAAAGCTGGAAAAGGATAAAATTTTTGAAATAAGAAAAAGTATGAAAGAGAAGAGAGAAAAAAGCTGATTACAGCAGACAAGAGAAGAGAGTATTGCTCCTTATAGCAGGGACCCCAACAGAGCTGGGGAGTGAGGAGGAGATGAGATAGGAGAGCTGGGCAGGGATGGGCAGGGGAGATATTCACTCTGCCATGCTCTGGGTCTCAAGCTTTGAAGGATAGAACATCAGGACTGGGCTTTATGGAGGAAATAAAAATGGCCCAATTCCTGTATAGTCCCAACTTTGACCTTTCAGTGTCCCATGACTAACATATTATTGTCTCCAATGTACAAATGAGGAAGTTAAGCTCAAGGAGATTAGTTTGAGTCCCACCCACACTGCCCAGCCCCGAGGGAGCCATTGGCATGACTGTGTGTGGCAATGGCACAGCGTGGTGTTGTGCCGGATTTAGTGGCATGGCCATCGGTTTATACAGTCCTGCACTGAGCCACGCAACTACCAGACAGGGTAGATATGAGAAGTGTGAGATCGTCTAATACATTTTAGGAGCTCATTTATTTCTCCTATGGTAGAAGGATTCTATATATGAAAAGTTGAAATCACACGTATACATGAAGTCCTCAAGGGAGCAATGTTTGAAATCTCATCTCAAGAAGCCCATTTCTTCTGCATTACCCCAATCCTTTGGGATTCTTGGATCAAATGAGCTAGTGTCAGCAACAATAAAACTTTCCAGTAGTCATAGAACCACCATGCTTCTTAACTCTGCATTCTGAGAGTGTCCAGAGTCGGGAGAGTACCTCATTCGTCAAGAAGACCACAGCATGGCATTTGGTACTGAGGACCTGCTTCTGATTTCTCAACTTGTTTGGGAGTTTGCAAAATTTAGTCTCTGGTGCTTGTTATAGCTAATTTCACACTTTGCTGTCACTTGTTATTAGGTGAGGAAAAAAAATACAGGCCTGCTAGCAAATTCTCATTTAAAGAGAAATAAAATACACATTGGCTGTGGCACACTTAGGGAAAGAAGCAATTACTGAGTAGATACTGCTGAGTGTACCTCATGATGTAGGGACCCAAGGAAGAATTAAACAGCATGGTCAGGAAAGTCCTCTGGCCCCACAGCATGGTGTAACTTTCCACGCTCTACTTTGGCCATTTCCAGGTGACCCTACAAGGAGTTTTCAGTGGCACTATGCATCATTCCAGGTGGGTGCAAATGAAAGAAAGAACATTCTCCAAATCCCATGACAAATCCCTTAGTGTTTTACTACCTGGCTCTTCTTATAATTTTGCAAACTTATCCACAGGTCCTTGCTGGAGGCTGACACATGTTGAGTAATTTATCCATAGCTAAGGCAGCTTCTGGTCTTCTGGGGCTCAGAGACCTGGTGTTGGAGCATCAGCCAGCCTTGTATCAGGATCTAGCCCTTTATTTGATGAAGCATTTGCAGAGCAGGGCAGAGCTAAGGTGATGGGAACTTAATGTGATAAATGTCCTACGTGCAGACCACTGTGCTGGGCTCTACAGTTAGCAGACAAATAAGGCATATTCACTACTCTCTGGAGTACCCTACTTGAATTGGGAGACAGATTCTATATAGAAAAAGATCAATCACTGTGGAAGGCAGATAAATGCCAAATGAGAGGGAGACACAGTTAAGTCCCTTCAAACTGAAAAGGCCCATTCACAGGACATAGTTAGACTCCATCATTTTCAGAGAAGGAAAATGAGGGTCAGAGAGAAATGTGAAGAAAATGAATGGCCAGCGAAGGGTAGAACAGACACGATGAGGCTGACATATCATGGTCTAGTTCTCTCCCATTTCCAGTACATGGTACCAATTTATCTAAGTGTTATCCACCTCGTTTTGTTCACGAAGAACATGTATTTCAGAGAAGCTAAATGGCAAAGCTGTTAAAGGGAGTTGGAGCTTGAACTCAGAGTCTGTTTGACTCCAAAGCTTTTCCTACTATGTTTTGTTGCCAGCTAGAGTTATCACAGAGAGCTTCAAAGAAGAGGTGGCACTTGTGCAGGCTCTTTAAAAAGAGAAAATAAAAGGCACATGGTTGCAGAAGGAAGAGCATGTCTGTGGCATTCAAGTGAAGGAGACACAAGGGTCACAGGTAAGCACAGGTGACCTGTAGGAAATTAGGATTAGGCTGGGGCCGCTGTTGTCTTTCAGACAAGTTGAGATGCTCTTTCCTAAATGGCCACCTAACTAGTCATTTGGCCACGAGCCCCCAGACCAAAGCATATGCAGTGGGGAGAGCTCTTTTGTAACTTAGCCCCTATTATGGGATATTATGGGGATGGTCACTAGTCATATTTCCTTGACTCTCGCTTTTCCTGCACTAAAATAATCACAGACAAGGATATTTCAAACATAAATTAAGGTTTCCCCAGAAGAACCAAACCAGAAGAATAAATACAATTATAATCCAATTATGTACTACATTGACTTACACAATCAGAGACTAAATAGTCCCACAATGACTGTCTCTAAGCTTTAAGGACAAGGAAACCAGTAGATGTTCAGTCTAAGGAGCTGGAAGTCTCAGAACTCTAGTCCAAGGTTGAAGGCCTAGAAGTCTCCCAGAGGGTTGCTGGTGGACTTAACGGCTGAAGTACAAGGAGTCTGGTGCACGTGGGTGACAAGAGCAGCAAACAGACACACCACCTCGAGAAGGATTGAGCATGTGGGAGCTTCCCCATTCTGCCTTTTCTTCCAGCCGGAATTCTCAGTCAGCTCCTTAGACAGAGATGCTCACATTTAGGGTGGGTTGTCCCCATTCAGTTCCCTGACTCACATGCCAATTGTCTCAGGAACCACCCTCATAGACACACCCAGAAGTGTACCTTTCCAATTTCTTAGGCATTTCTCCATCTACTTAAGCTTACAACTAAATTACCCATCAGAGGGCACTTGAAGATGGATATCATGATTGGTTTGATCTTGGGATGGTGGTTCTCAAACTTAATTACTTTTTGAAATCATATTGGGGATACTTAGAAAATAATAGTGCCTAAACCCCCTTACAAATTCGAACCCGGGCTGTGGGCTGGGTATCAGGTGAGTTTACTGTACTTTCCAGGTTTAATCCACCACTCTAACATTTTACCCCTCATGTGAGCTTGGGTAGTTTTCTGCCTCACTTCTTTCTGCCCCAAACCTGCTCGTGCCCAACTTGGTTGGTCCTAGTCATTCGTTTGTTCATCAAATCTCAATTTCATCCTTATTGTATCCTAAGTATGAGACATTGGGGAGGTACTCAGTGATGTGCTGTTCAATATTTAATGACCATCTCTCTGGAAAGAAACAAAGCCTTGACTTGTTGATTTCTCTGTTAAAAATATTCCCACTATTACTGGTTTAAAGGTACCAACAAAAGTAGATGAACTCGGGGTAAGGAAAAACTGTGCATAATTGGCTCTCATGAGCCATTGTAAGCCATTCACATCCCTAGCTAGAATGTTAACTTCAATTCTTTCCACATACTTAAGGCAGGCAGTCTAGTTGGAAGCAGACATATATATATATATATATATATATATATATATATATATATATATATTTAACTGAAATCTCAAATGAAGAGTACAAGAGAAACAAAAGTAAATTCAGCCTGGCAGGGTCCCGGAAGCTGAGTTTCAGTGAATGAATTGTTGACCGGAAGCAGACCTTAAAGATCAATTTTCTTAGGTGCCTCCCCCCACCTTCATTTTTCTCTCACATCCTCTACTTCTCCATGATGTCATTGACAGTCAATCAGAGTATCTAGCCAGGCTAAATTACTGATATTGCATGCTGATAAGACATAATTCTGTCCAAGAACAGAGAACTCAGAATTCACTTAGTCTGTGTGGCAATAGATCACTGATGCACATGATCTATCAGTTATTTTCAAGAGTTGTGAATAACTTGTGGGTCTTAAGATTCACTGATGGTCTTGGCTGCTTGGAGCTGGAATGGGAACCCAGGCAGTTTGCTTCACACTGAGGTGTTTTCAGTACTCCAACCCAGGGTCGATCCTACAGCTCAAACACCTCCTGGACAATTCTCACTTATATACTAATATGAGAAACACGAGTTCATTTGCTTTGAACAAAAAGTTCTGTACAGAAAAAGAAAGCCAATCTCATGTCCAAATTGCTCCTAATAAACCCACAATTGGCAGCCTCTTTGATGATCATCTCAGGCTATAATTGTGTGAAAAATGGATGCATTCCCATAACCAAGAGGAAAGACCAAATCTTCTCCCACTGGGTAGTGGTTAATAATCTCATTAAGTTATTAATGAAATTAGCAGAGCTTCCTGCCTTGGCTGGCAGGCAATATCAGATGAGGCTATTTTGTGGAAGCCAAGAGCCTATTACTTTGGGGGTTCTTCCTTGCCGGATTGTTGTTCCCTGAAGGCAGACTCCATGGGCTGGCTCTGAGCAACCTGGGTGTAGTATATAGCAGACCCATCCTTACTCCATGCAGAGGAAGCAGTGACCCACTTAGAAGTCAATTTAAGAGTATATTTGTGTGGTGGTGGCTCTATGAACTAGGGGGGAGCTAGAGTTACTAATTCATTTGAGAAGCAGGATGATGTTGTAGGAATAGTGCTCATTTGAGGTTCAGGACCCCTGGGACTCTGTCCTAGCTCTCCCCAGGTGAGTGACCTTGTGTAATTCACTTCTTTTCTCTGGTGATCTCTCCCTTTCATCAAAGCAAAAGAGAGATTTGAATAAGCTGAATCTATGAGGTTCTATTTCCATCATCTCTTCTTTGTAGTGGATAGTCCATACTTGGTTCATAGGGAAGAAATGTCTTTTTTGTCATATGCCCATACCAATGTTTGTACTCTTTTAACTCATGAAAACACAAATGGATGTTTTTGTTGTTGTTGTTTGTTTGTTTGTTTTTCCGGCCCCCGGGATTGAACTCATGGCCTTGCACTTGCCAGGCAGATGTTTTTGTTATAGTGGCCTGTGCTAATTCCCCACATCGCAGATCACCTGTGGAGTTTAGAAGACATATGCGTTGGAATCTAGAAAATCCAGTGTTCTGAGAACTATTATTCTTCTTCACTCTATTTTTTTTTTAAGCAGAATGACTTACAGATTTAAAGTTAAGATTTTGGGAGGATTTCCTTCTCTTTGAATTATTGTCTTTGAACTAATAAGTGTATGCCATTATTTACACTTAATTCATTTCAAAATTACTATGTGTGTTTAATGCTTTGGGAAAGATATTAGTGTTCTAGCAATTTCCTCTGAAAGTCTCAAGGCAAAATTAATCACTCCCTCCTTGGCATACCCTTAGCACCTCTCACAGAGCTCTTTTTATATTGTACTTTGGTTGATTTTTCTGTGTCCTTCCTCTGCAAGAAACTGTGAGCCTTCCAGAGCAGTGACTGGCTTGTATTCCTTCCAGCATTCCTATTTCCAGTGTCTAGTGCATAAATGTTTGTGCAATGAAATTGAGTTGTGCTCCTTGTGGGAAGACAGAAGAAACCAACTAACTTAAAATTTATTTTCAGAGCCTGTTGGTCGTTGACAGGACATTTTCCTGCAAAAGTAATTGATCTCAGTTGTGCTTATGCTTTTTCCATCTCCTCTACCCCATCACTTTCCAAATCTACAATATTAGGTCGAAGGTGAATTCTGAGATCAATCGAAATTGCCTGGTGAGCATGAAAAAAAATTTTAAAGAGTCAGCATTTATTGAACATCCATCAGTTACCAGCCAGTTTCCTATGCCTCCATCCTGAAAGCAACCCTCTGTTTTCTTTTTACAGGTGAGGATGTAAAGGCTGAGAGAAGTCCTGAAAGTTAGTGAGTTCCACAACTAGAAAATAGCAATGCTAATCATAGCTAAGAAGTTTTCCATGAACTCATTTTTATAAATTTTATTTTTAATTGATGCATAAAATTTGTACTTATTTATGGGATGCAGTGGCATAATTATATTTAAATTGCATTTAAAGTGTAATAATCGAATTAAGGTAGTTAGCATTTCCATCTCCTCATTTCTAAGCTTTGGAAAACTTTAAACTCTTCGCTAGTTAGTTTGAAATGTGTAATTAATTGCTTCAGACCATAGCCGCCCAGTTGTGCTACAGAATATCAGAACTACCTTTCCTTGTGTGTTGATAACTGTTATCCACCTAACCATTGCTCTTCTCCCTTAACTTCCTAGATTCAATGAATATTCCATTTTCTTGTTCAATGTCTTTGTAGTAATTTCTCTAGCACAACTGAGGCCAAACTTCAAAAGCAATAGAGAGAAGGAAGGCATCAACTGAATCCTTCAAAATGAGTCAGTCATTTTTTAAGTTGTTTTACTAACTTATTTTATTTTATGTTTTTGAGTCAGGCTGACCTGGAAACTTCCATCTTCCTGCCTCAGTCTCCCAAGTACTGGGACGAGTGCTAGATTTATAAGTGTGTACCACAATTACCAGTATTCTTATTTTCATCCTCAAAAGTGCATCCTTTCATTCCACAGTTAAGTGAGCTGAATTGCATGCCTCAGACTATAGCAAGGTGGTTGTGGGTATGGTGTTAGACCTAAGGTATGTCCACCACCAAAAGCATCTTCTTCCTGTACCTGATGTGACTCCTTAGCTGATGCTGAGAAGTCCCTTTCAGTCTGACGCTGATCCTTTCTGCATTAGTTCCCACTACTCTACCCTGATAGGAAAAGCACCTGTGTTGTCCTTGTCATGTCCTTCTTTTGTGATGTCACATCTGCCCAACCTGCATGCCCACATTCTCAACTGAGCTACAAACTACACATATTTTGGTACCTACCTGATACTTTCTATCTACTCTGTGCCTTTCCTCTTCCTTCCTGAGCTAGAGGAACCTCTGTTGCTCTTAAACTTCCATCATCACTCCTCATTTTGCCCTTTACTGATGTGTTCTAACATCACAACTCATAAGTAAGAGAAGGGCTCTAAGTTCAGACAGACATGGATTCTGTTTGAGTTTGAGTTCCCCAGAAGCAGTCTCCAAGGAGTGCATTCGTGTGTTTCATTCAGGAGAGAATTCCAAGAAAAACCAATATGGAAATAGGAGTAAGCAGGGTACAGGAGGGGACAAAGCTAGGAAAGGAAGCAATTTGGGGAAAGTTCTGGTTCAGCCTGGTTTTGTAAATTACACCATAGCGTATGCCCCTGCACCTGGTCAGATGGCCATGCTTCCTTTCAAGAGGTAGGGAGTGAAAGGTGGACTTAACTCCCAAGTTCTTGAAGCTCTGCAAGGGAAATGGCAAAGTGGATCTAATTGGTCATGGGGCTGGAGGAAAGGCAAATAGAAAGGATAAAGAGGAATGCAAGCAACTTGGGTGGGGCATTGACAGAAATGCTAAGTTTGGTATCTGTGTTCTTTTAATTCCTTAGAATCTCAGTTTCTCCAACTGCACAATGGGATAATAACCACTTCATGATAGAACAAAGGAATTGCCACATAGTAATAAATGTTGGAAAAAGACTTGTGTTTTATGTGTACATGTATATATACCATACCATATTATATTATATTATTCTATACTGTATTATTTTTAATATGGTGTATTCTTCCTGTCTCAGGCACTTCACCCATACTCTCTCTTTCCCAATTCCAATTTGTCTAGTGCACTCTTAATACCTTTTAAATCTCATTCCAAATGCCACTTCTTTTAGGAAGTTTTCTTTGATTCCAAGGGTAGGTCATGTTCCTTCCTGCATCCCTCATGGACTATATGATATTATATAGAATCTTGGGCATTTCTTTAAGTACTTGTTGCTGTTTGTTTTCTAAACCTGTGTGTGTTGTAATAAATAAGTCTCTTCTGCATTACAAAAGATTTTCTTTTTGATCATGTTATTTCTGGAGCTTACCAATATATTGAATGAAGACTTGAATGGATGGAGCATGAATTAACATAAACAATAAGTCCACTGGCAGTCAAGTAGAATCCTCTGGGTCACTAATGGGCACTTTCGCTTAGCAGGTGCTCAGTAAATGCTTTCTGTTTGATTGGTTGGCTGGTTAATAGATTAAAAGACAGTGGAATGAGATTTCCAGGCCCTTGTCCTAGTCCAGGTTTCTTACTGACTGTGTTTTCTTGAGCAAGTGAACATCCTTAAGTCACTGGTTCTCCAAATGTTAAATGAAAGGGTGAACATGGTAAACTGTAAGGGGCTTCATGATGCCAGGCCTAGTGCCCTGTGTGGCACTAGACCACACTGGTGAACTATCTGGGGCACTAGCGAATTATCTGAGGAGGCAGAAGGGAGAGGGGTGCTGGGTATAGACTGAAGCCTAGAGGTTGCACTGCCATCCACAGAAAAGTCTTCATACCAGAAGAAATGAGGTGCATTGGGAGAACCAAAGTCCTCACTCAGCACCAAGACAGAGCCAGGTGCTCTTCAGTGTGAAGCCAGATGATCCTTCACTGTCTTGCCTGACTCTTTTCTTCCCTCCAGTTTGGCTTAAGTGACTCAGCCTTCCTATAGCTGTGTGACCTTGGGCAAGTTATTATATTATGAAACTTCTTGATTGCCTTAGTTTTCTCATCTGTAAAGTGAGGTCTATAGAGTGCAGAAATTGAAAGTCTTAATCCATGAAAAGTGCTTAGAATAATGATCAGCAGAGTAATGACTCAATAAGCATTAGCTAGGATTACTGCAGGTTTTGTTGTCATTGCTGCTACTGCCTGCCTTTGATGATGGGGGAAGGCACTCTGGACAGACACCCAGCTCCCAGGTGCCTGATTCTGTACACTGTCATTTACCAAACACTGCTTGGGGAGGTTTGCCTCATTGGTTTTGTGGAAAGGATGTGCACTTTAAAGAATGGCAGGCATGTATCTGAATTCTAGCTTTCTAAGCTACTTAATCTCTCTGAGACTCAAGCTCTCATTTGTATAATGGGGGATTAAGATTCACCTTGGAGGATTACACTGAGGGTTAAGTATGTATTTATGGAGCGCCTATTGCTTACTAGGTGTGGTGTGAAACCCAGGCCTCTTCTCCATGGCAGCATTAGGGGCTCTGGAAAATGGAGGAGAGCAGGCAGGGAGCATCTGAGGATTGTTCTTGCAGATTTAAAGATAAATTTCTATTGTGGGTAATAAACTTATGGAACTCATCACCCTGGGACCTGGCAGAGGATGAATATGAATAGCCCTGAAAGGATGTAGAAAAATGGATGAAGGCTGGATCCTTGTTGAATTATTGCAGCAGCATTTCCTAGAAAATGTGCATTTAGGAATAGTGGCCATGCTGAGATGCTCTGTGGGAAAAGAAATAAGAAAGAAATAGTTTCTGTGGTTAGAAACCTTTGGGGAATTATACTTACTTTTTTCTGCTCCTGCTAAGATCTTTGCATTGGAAATTTTTTATATTGCTGAATCAGCAAATATTTGGCATAGGTCCTATGTGCCAAAATTGTTCCAAGCACTTATAATATTGCAATGAAAAGAATTAAAACTCCTGTCCTCAGGGAGGCTACAATTTGGTGGGAAGACAAATAGTAAGCAGTAAACACAATAGATTCTGAAGCAGTATGGTGAACACAAAGGTGAGACTGCTTTGGAGAAAAAGAAGAAAAGGTCAAATGGATTCAGGAAGTTTACAAAAGCCAGAGGAGGGAGGGGCTGGTTGTGATAACCCATAGAGTGGTCAGAGCAGTCTCAGCTAGAACTTGGCATTTGAACAAAGAAAGAGAGGGGGAAGTTAATCAATTAGCTATGGAAAGAAAAATGCTTCAGTGGAGGAAAGATCCAGGGCAAAAGCAAGAGGATGCCAATCTGGAAACAGAAATATCCCTTTCTATTCCCAGAGAAAATCTGCATGCCTGGAATTAGCAAAGGTGGGGAGAAGAAAGGACCGATAATGTGGACCTTGTCAGCCATTATCAGAGTTTGCACATCTCCAGTGTCAGAGGAATGACAGCATCTGACTCTGTGTAAAGGCTCTGATGAGTACTGCAGGAAAAAGTTTCCTTCCACTTAACCACTTAACAGTTTACCCTGACTATAGGGAGTTTTGCTCAGCCAGGTGTCATTTCAGCTAGTTCATTCTTGCATTGAATGACTTTGATACCATTGCTGTTTTTGTATTTCCTGTTATATTATACAAACTAACAAAATCCAACTTTTGGTTATTCTATATTTATATAATTGGACAGGTAAGTGATTAATCCATGTTCTCCCAAATGCATTTGACCATGGAACTCCTTTTGCTTTCTGTACAGTCTTTTGCTATCCCTGTATAAGGGATGCTCAAAAGATACAGCGATTATTTAAATATTTTAAAAACTAAAAAATACCTCACTGAGATTGATGGCATAAGTGTGATTGAAGTGGGGAAGTACTTTGAGTATTTCGAGGAGGATTGATGGCAATACCTTTTACTGTAATAATTTTTAAATTTTTTAAAAAATCCACATTTTACAATCATTCTTTACTGCTCAACCATTTACCACAGTTTATGTCAATTATGTCCTTGTCAACCTTATTTACCAGATCTGGCACTTGGTGACTTCTGGCTTTTTCCCGAAGTCAAAATGAAGGGAAAACACTTTGAGTGACTTTAGGACATTTAAGCAGCCACGACAGCACAACTAAAGACATGAAAGAGGACTGCTTCAGAATGCAGCAAGGATGATGGGATAAGTGCTCAAAGTAAAGGGGAATATTTTGAGGGGATTTATGGCAATGTACCTCTTATCATAATAATTTTTTAATCTAAGCATTCACCATATTATTTGATCACACCATGTACATATTGTATGTACTCCCTTCTCTTAGCATTTCAGATACTCATTAAAGTTAATATAGTATTCCCCAAAATATTTCACCTCTGGAATCTTCTACTTTCCTGTAAAGTCTTAACATTTTGCTTAGCCAGTGTTCTAAGACCTTTCTATTGGAAGTGTGGGCCATGGCCCAGCTGTATTATCATCACCTGAGTGGGAGTGGCGGCACTATAGACCATCAGCCCCCCACTCAGGACAAATTACAGCTCCTATACACATTGAAGTTTGAGTGTGTCCCTCCATGGGACACATGCTGAACAAGGTTGCATTAGAATAGTAGTGGTGGGATGGGAGTCATCTGAAGAGACTTTGCAGTATTTCATAGGGATCATTTCCCCAGTACCTGCCTGTAGCATGGTCAACCCAGTATTCTTGGAGTGGGCTGAGCTTGAAGGCTCTTCTTGAATCTCCCCATGCCTTTCATTGCTTATCATGGCTCCGGCCTTTATTATAATCCTCCAACACATGGTCAGAAGCAGTGTTGGCCTCCTTTTGGAGTAATCAGCCCATATGGTTATCACCCACATCTCTATTTAGACTGCCAATTGCAGTACCCAAAAGATGTTTGCTTTTGCCTTTTTTTTCTTGTAGTAATTTTATTTTATTTTTTTAATTTTAAAGAGAAAGAATAAAAGTAAAAATAAAACACAGTTTCAAAACAGGTTAGTAGGAGAGTTACAATAATAAATACATTGTGTATTTTTGTCTTTGTAGTAGTTATTCAGAGTAAAAGATATAGGCATGATATCTCGTTCAAACAATATTAGCACAAAACTTTCTTTTCAATGAACTAAGAGAAGTTAGCTGCTTCTGCCTTTGAGAATGTCTCTCCTTGTCTTGTCTCTAGTCTCAGAAGCCCTATAGAAATACAGATTTTAAGGGACAGTGACGGTACTTATGAGGTGGGGGTAGATGAGTGTTAGAGAGGTAATCCATGCCTTCTCCTATTTCTGCCACTTTTGTGCTTAAAAACATCTCTTTCTGTCTTTATTTTCTTCCTCAGTCCTCTATCAGCACCCAGTTGTAGTACCAAAAGAATGTGCTATGGGAGAAAGTGGACTAACATTTCAATCTCAGCTTCATTATTTTCATCACCAACTTCAGAGTGACGTGTAACAAGATTTGACTCACACAATGCAAAGGCACTGAAAAGTCTTACACCCAGACTGCCTCATCTTTATAGTCTTTTTCCCCAACTATGAAAGGGGTGTACACATAAAGGCCTTGTGAGGCTGTTGTGAAAACTACATGAGAAAATCCTAGTAAAGTCCTTCTTGGTCCTCTTATGTACTATGAACTTTTGGATCCTAGATAAGAGTCTCTAATAATAGAAGCTAGTAGGTTTAAAAGATCTCTTGGATGATGTTGTGATTGCTTAGAATGGAATAGAGTGAAATCGCTGGGTAGCTGAAGACTCTGATAAAAAAAAAAAAGCCACGATTCCAAGGTCAGCTAGTAGCCCAGGGGTGCACTGATCCTCCTGCTTTAGGCACTTTGTTGAAGCTGCAGCAACTGCCCGACTTGGCTGCCTTCTCTGTGCCTCCTGGGGCCAGTAAGAGAAGCAGGACCTCTTCCTCCAGAGGAGAGAAGGCATCAACAGCCACAGGTGCCCAAAGGCCATCAGGGCACTGAGGAAGAGTAGTGGGACTAATCAATCCTCAGTGGGTGTGGCTGCTGTGGAGAAGGGGTGGGGACCACAAAGAAGAAAGCCTGTGCATTTGCTCTCAGTATGCGCATCTCGGTAATCTTTATCATTAGAAACTAAAGTAAGAAGAAAAACCTGTGAAGGAATTTGAAAACTAAAACTCAAGCGACCACCGTCAGTGAAGGACAGCATAGAAACATGGAAACACGCTGTGAAGCCACAACCTGCCATCATACACAGAGGGCCTCTCAACCTTGAGACAGCTGTCATTTGGGGGCTGGACAATTCTGTGTTGGGGGAGGGGTGCTGGTAACTTGTAGACTGCTTAGCAGCATCCTTAGCTTCTACCCACTAGATGCCAATGACAGAAATCTCAAGTTGCAGCCTCACAAAGTATCTCCAGGTGGTGCCAGTTGCCCTGTTGATGACGTGATTGCCCCTAGGTGAGAACCACTCAGCTGCAGGGTGCACAGTGAATGGTCCCTGTCTCCTCCTTCTTGGCAGAAGCCACGCAGAGGCCACACGAGTGGAATGGCTCAAGGAACGAGTAGGTCCAGATTCCTTCTTTTGCCACCTCATGGGAAAGCGGCAGCCATCAGGGCTACGGCATTGCTCTTCTGCTGTCCTGACGCCATATCTGACTCCTCACGCCCAGGCCCAGCGAGACTGAATCCCGCCTGGCTCACTGGGGGTCTCCCTGTTTCAACACTTCCCTGGGCAACTTTGGCTACTGGGAATGTTCCATTTCTCATTGATTGATTATATTTTTAAAGACATTGAGATTTAAGGCTCATCCAGGAGACTCTGCTTGCCAAGACATAATTAGAAGAAAATGACAGAGGTAGTAAATATATAATTAACTCTTTTCTTAAGGCCTTTTGTTGACATTTTTAATCTATACACACTCCCCAGCAACACAGTTCTCTAGTATCTCCAGGCAACTAGAGACCAATTACCATCAGGTGCATGTATTATGTTTCTGAATAACCCATATATCTGTTTATGTGTAGGGAGTTTGTCAAATGGGGAGCACAAAGACAAATGGCATACATACATTCACGGCTCCTAATTTAGGTCTTTCAATGAACTGGCTGATTTACTCACTGATTCAGTAAAGGTTTTGTGCAACTACTGTGTGTCAGGTATCATACTATTTATACCCTACTAAAATCTGTGCCTAACTGGAAGACTTTGTGTTCCTGTATGTGTATGTGCTTAATGCATTATGCATGCACTTTCAGTGAGTTCTAGACTCAGGGTACAACTGCCCAAATTCCTCCCTCTGTTGTCTCCTGGGAAGTTGGCAGCATCATTAACCAAAGGAATTCCAAGTGACCCTCCACAGATTCTGAGCAGCCTGCAGCAGGGCCTATACTGCTATATAATGAAATTGTACCAATATACTCCTTCCTAATGAAATTCAGAGAGGTGAATAAATAGCTCAAAGTCACGCAGCTATTAAGTAATAAAACTGATATTTGATCCTAGGTCTGCCAATTTTTCCTACCTTACAAATCTTTCAAAGCATACTTTCCAGAGGAGGTGATCTTTGTGCTGAATCTTGAAAAGTAACTACTAATTTACCAGGTCAGGATGCACAGGTGGTGGAATGCACGAACTCCAGAAACGAAGTACACAGAGATCACTAAGTGCCTTGGAAAGAACTGGGAAAGACAAGCTAGTCAGGGCCCCACACATGGAGGGTCTTTCCTGAGAACCTACAGTAAAGTTTGAGTCAGCTCTGACCCCAGTGCCACTTTCTGTTCTCCAGGAGCCAAGGTAACTCCCAGGTGATGCTGTGGCCCCCAGCCAGGCCCCACAGTACAGTCTGCAAGGTGACCCAGACCCAATAAGAACCCAAGCAGCACCTTATTTCCCCTAGTAACTGTGTCTAGCCTGTCTTGCCAGGAAGCAGGGACCAGTTAATTGCAGGGTGATCGCTGTGTTCTCACGGAGCATTTAATGTAGCATGTAATTGCAGGGTAAATAAATACAGAGCTATTTCCAGCGCTCAGCCCAGTGCTGCATGCCTGGTGGTAATTATGGCTAGGGACCAGCGTGGTATGATGTCTATGCGATGGCTTCAGGCCTGAACTGGGTCAGCCCTCAAGCAGCCC
>RJWT010019654.1:0-18298 GCA_004365215.1 Cuniculus paca | reverse complement strand
TTTTTTTACATATTTATTTGCTGTTTGTATTTCTTCATCTGAGAAGTGTGTATTCATCTCAGATGCTCATTTTTGGATTAGGTCTTTATATATCTGGGAGGACTTATTATTATTATTATTATTTTGAGTTCTTTATATGTTCTCAATAGTAATCCTTTGTCTGAGGAACAGCTGGCAAACATTTTCTCCCATGCTGTGAGTTGTCTCTTCACTCTGTTGGTGGTTTCTCTTGCTGTGCGAAAGCTTTTCAATAGGATGAGATCCCAGTTGTTGATTCTTTGTGATAGTTTATGTGCCATTGGGGTTTTGTTCATAAAGTCTTTACCTACACCAGTGTCTTCAAGGGTTTTACCTACTTTATCTTCCAGCAGATTTAATGTTTGTGTTTTAATATTAAGATCTTTGATCCATTCTGATTTTAACTTAGCACATAATAAAAGATATGGGTCTAGTTTTAATCTTCAGCATGTGTAGAGCCAGTTTTTCCAGCACCATTTATTAAAGAGGCTGTCTTTCTTCCAGTGAATGTGTTTGGACCCTTGTCAAAGAGAAGGTGGCTTACTGTGTCTGGAGTTGTTTCTGCATCTTCTGATCTGTTCTATTGATCTTCGGGTCTGTTTTTTTTTGCCAGTACCACACTGTTTTTTGTCACAGAAGCTTTATAGTATAACTTCAAGTCAGGGGTTGTGATGCCCGGTCTTGTCCTTGTTGCCCAGGATTGCTTTGCTGTTCTAGGTCTCCTCTGGTTTCAGATGAATTTTAGGATTGTTTTCTCTAATTCTGTGAGATATGCTATTGCCCTCTAAAGCCTAAAAGAAAGTAACCCGAAATAAGTCAACTGTGTCTCTACAAGTACAGTAAGATTACTGACGAGAGAACACGCACTATGGCACTTACTGCCTTTGCAACATTTCAACTCCATGTTAGGAAATCAACTGTTTCTGGTATGTCAGCTACTGCAAGCCTCAGACTGCCTGAACATAAATAACTCACGGATTAGAGATTACCCATAATCTACAAATTGACTCTCAAATGTGAAAAGGCCAGCTAGTATAGTACTAAATACCACGGCTGAGTAGCAGTCACATAAGCAAAGCCATTCCCAAGGCAGGCAACGAGATACAGCCTGGCAGACCCCTCCCGGGAAGGGACTGCCTTGAATTTGTGTAACAGTTTTGGAAGTATGGCCGTTTTCGCTATATTGGTTTTTCCTACTCAAGAGCTCAGGATAGCTCCCTATTTTCTAATATCCTCTTCAATCTCCTTTTTCATAGTACTGTATTTTTCAATGTAGAGGTCTTTTATATCCTTCATTAGATTGATTCCTAGGTATTTCATGTTTTTGGATGCTATTATAAAAGGTATTGTTTCCCTGATTTCTCTCAGTGAGTTTGTTATTCATGTACAGGAAGGCTACTGATTTTTGAGTGTTGACTTTGTAACCAGCTATGTTACTGAATTTGCTTATTAAATCTAGTAGTCTTTTGGTAGAGTTTTTGGGGTCTTCTAAGAAGAGTTTCGTGTCATCTGCAAATAATGATAGTTTAACTTTTTCCTTTCCTATCTTTTTTCCTCTTATTTCTTTCTCTTGTCTAATTGCTCCCGCTAAAGTTTCCAGGACTATGTTGAATAAGAGTGGAGACAGTGGACATCCTTGTCTTGTTCCTGATTTTAGAGTGAAAACATTCAGTTTTTGTCCATTTAGTGTGATGTTGGCTGTTGGTAGATGGCTTTTATCAGATTGAGGTAAAGATCATCTATTCCAACTTTTTGTAGGGTTTTTATCATTAATGAGTGCTGGACTTTGTCAAAAGCTTTTTCCGCATCTATTGAGAGATTATACGATTTTTGTCTTTGGCTCTGTTAATATGGGGTATTACATTTATGGATTTACATATGTTGAACCATCCCTGCATCCCTGGGATGAATCCCACTTGATCATGGTGTAGAATCTTCTTGACGATTTGCTGCAGTCTGTTTGCCTGCATCTTATTGAGGATTTTTTCATCAGTGTCCATTAGGGAGATTGGCCTGTAGTTCTCTTTCTTAGTTGGGTCCTCCTCTGGTTTTGGTACCAGGGTAATGTTTGCTTCCCAGAATGAATGTGGAAGTACTGCTTCCCTTTCAGTTTCATAAGTTTGAGAAGTAGTGGTGTTAGGTCTCTTCTAAATGTCTTGTAGAATTCAACAGTGAGTCTGTCAGGGCCTGAGCTTTTCTTTGTTGGTAAGTTTTTAATTACATCTTTGATTTCAGGGATTGATATTGAGTTATTTATGATTTTTTGTATCTTCTGGATTCAGCTTTGTTAATTCATATGTATCTAGAAATCTGTTCATTTCTTTTGTATTTTCCATCTTTTTAGAATACAAGTTTTCAAAGTAGATACAGATAGTTTTCTGGATTTCTGCAAGGTTTGTTGCGATTTCATGCTTTTCATTCCTAATCGTGTGGATTTGAGTCTTTTTTTTTTTTTATAAAGTTGGCTAAGGGTTTGTCAATTTTATTTAATCTTTCAAAGAACCAACTCTTTGATTCCTTGATTCCTTGTATTGTCTTTTTAGTCTCCAGGGTGTTAATTTCTGCTGTGATCTTTATCATTTCCTCCCTGGTACAAGCTTTTGGCTTAGCCTGCACTTCTTTTTCTAGAAGTTTCAGGTTCAACATTAAGTTGTTTATATGTGCTTGTTCTGTTTTCCTAATATGGGTATTTACTGCTATAAATTTCCCTCATAAGACTACTTTCATTGTGTCCCACAAGTTCCAGTATGTTGTATTGCCATTATTATTCAACTGTAATAACTGTCTAGTTTCTTCAGTTTCATCTGTGACCCATTGGTTGTTCAGTAGGTTGCTGTTTGATTTCCATGTGTTTATGAAGTTCTTCTGGTTTCCATGGATTTCTAATTACATTGCACTGTGGTCTGGTAGTATGCATGGGATAATTTCAATTTCTTTGCATTTACTTAAGCATGTTCTATGAGCCAGTATATGGTCTGTTTTGGAGAATGTCCCATGTGCAGCTGAGAAAAATGTGTATTCTGATGTTGTGGGATAGAACACTCTACAGACATCTACTAAGCCCATTTGTTCAAAAGTTTGACTTAGTTCTAATATTTAATTGTTGGTTTTTTTGTCTCGTTGAGCTATCTTTTTGTGATAGTAGGTTATTGAGGTCTCCCAATACAACTGTAGTAGAGTTTATTTGATTTTTCATGTCTTTTGTTAGTTGTTTTATATAGTTGAGTGCGCTAGTATTTGTTACATATATATTTATGATTGTTATCTCTTCCTCTTGGATTGTTCTCTTACAAGGATGTAGTGACTTTTTTTTATCTCTCTTAATCAGTCTTGGCTTGAAATTCACTTTGTCTGCAAATAGAATAGCTACCCCTGCTTTTTTCTGGGTTCCTGTCACATGGAGTATTGTTTTCCATCCTTTGACTTTCAGTCTGAATTTATTTTTAATTAAATGTGTTTCTTGTATGCAGTATATTGTTGGATCTTGCTTTTTGATCCATTCTGCCCGTCTGTGTTTTTTGACGGGTGAATTGAGACCATTAACATTGATGGTTATAACTGATATGTATTGACTTAACCTTGTGATGTTATTTTCCTGTTGTTGGCATGCCCCCCCCCTTTATTTTCTCCTCCTTCTAATTGTTTGCTTTCCCTGGTGGATTCCTTCTGCTGGGGTTCATGGAGCTGTAGTCTTTATTATCTCTTTCTAGAACATCATTCAGAACATTTTGGAGTGCTGGTTGGGTGGTCATAAATTTCCTCAGATGTTCTTTGTTGTAGAAGTATCTTACTTCTCCCTCAGTTTTGAAAGATAGTTTTGTGGGGTACATCAGTCTGGGTTGAAAGGTGTTTTCTTTTAGAACTTAGAGTACCTCACTACAAGCTCTCCTTTACTTGAGATTTTGTGCTGAGAAGTCAGTTATAATTCTGATGGGCTTTCCTTTATAGATGATTTGTTTCTTTTCTCTGATAGCTTTTAGGATTCTATTCTTATGTTGAATTTCTGGAATCTTGACTTTGATATTCCTGGCTGTAGATTTTTTTTGATCATTGCTATTGGAGTTGTATATGCCTCGTTTATCTGCATGTCAAATTCTTTTTCTTTACCAGGAAGGTTTTCTGTTGGGATGTCTGTGAACATTTTTTTAATGTCATTTGTGCTATGTCCTGCTTTCTCATTGACTCCAGTCAATCTTAAATTATTCTTCTTTGTCTCATCTAGCAGCTGCTGGATTGATTTCTCATGGTCCCTTGCTAGTTTTGAGAAATCTTTCTTTTTCCTGGTTGCTAACTGCAAGTCTGTCTTTAATATTTGAGATCCTGTCCTCACATTGGCCTAATCTGCTTCAAATACTTTCAGTGGAGTTTTTATTCTCCTGGATATCTGCTTGAATCTGCTTTATGGATTCTATTTCTTTCTTATGCTGAGCTTCCATAATTTCCTTAAGCTCATCTAATTTTTTGCCTGTGTCTGCTCTAGCAAAGCATGGTGTGATTTTAGTAATCTCTGTAGTTATTGAGAGATTATTTCTGATTTTATTGTTTCCAGAGCCTCATTCAATTGCTTTGTTGTTACCACTTGAGAGAGATCTGGTGGGGGGCTTTTAGATTGTTCCTCCTCATTGCCCCCTGGATTTGCCTTTGGTGAACTGGATGTCTAGGGTTGCATTTTACTTAAGTGTCTTCTCATTTTATTCCCCCCTCCTTTCTTTTTTTTAGTATAATTCCTGGGGCGATGCTTGTAAGTTGCCTATGGTGGGTTGCTTTATTGGTAGTATTTAGGACCCCTAGGTCCTAAATACTTACTTCTCTGAGGTATCTTCTAGGTTTAGCTGGTTTTTGCGTTTTGAGTCTGTTGAAAGATCTTACCTCTTCAGTGTGTTGGAGATGAGAAGTTATTGCTTGTTTGGCCTAGTCCCTGGTTCTTTGGCACTGTGCCCCCGTATTTTCTGTGACCCTTAGTCTCAGTCATGGATTACTAAGACCAACGGCTGTTTAGAACAGTTTTGTCAATTTTGGCTGTAGTGGTACCAATGGCATTACACACAGCCTAGAAAACAACAAACTGAGCTAACCCTTAATTTGCAACTTTTAGCTGTATGAACTAGATTTGTGATTGTGTAACAAAATGTAAAACAAACTGGATAATTATATGCAATATATAATTCTGTAACATGTCAGTTTTGCCCTCAAGGATTCAAATTTAAAATGGATTAAGGAGAAAATAGAGAAGTGGAAGAAGGAAAAGAGATTAGAAGTAAAGTTGGAGGACAAAGGGGGATCACGCCAACTTGGGGATACTTGTGCAGAAGACTGAAGGAAAAGAGAGATGGATGAGAGAAAAGGAAGAACAGAACAAAGCCATACCCACACTCATATACCCACCACTTTCACACTCTATAAAAACAATGAAGGAGAAAGAGGGGAAGAAAAAAAAAAAAAAGAAAAACAGTCCACTTCCAAGATTCTCTCTGGTTTTACTAGTAGACAACCTGTGGAGACAGAGTCTCAAATCATGCCAATCTATCCTAGCAAGCCAGCAGTTGCTTTATGGTGGAGTAGCAGATAATCTCAGCAGGCCTGCCCTGAGACCAGACTCAGTAGGCTGGTCGCTATCCAAGCAGTTTGCATGGGTCTGAGCCCAGCTGGGAGCTGCTAGAGAAAGCCAGCAGCAGTTCAGGATTCTGAGTTCAGCAGGCCTGGCTCCGAGATGGCTCCTGGCTAATCAATGTCTCCTGCAGGAGGACTGAGTCCTCTGCACTCACTGCCAGCCAGTGCAGTCCTCCATGTCTGCTGCTCCCCTCCACCGTGGCATTTCTATGCAGAGGCCTCCGTGGTCACCAGCCATCACTGTCACTGTGTCCGTGCATCCCCAGGTTTGAGCAGCTCCTCTCGCAGTGAGTCCCGTCTTGAGGCAAAGGTGCTGCTGGCTATCGCCTTCTTCCTTGAAGTTTTTCTTTTCACTCTCTCTCTGGGCTCAGTTCGCACTTCAGATTCTTCCTGGGTCCAGGGCACCCACTTCCTTCCTTCTTGTTTTCCTCACGATGCTATATTCCAGCGTCTGGATGGTGATTCTCAGAGAGGCTGTTTGCCTGCTGCTTACCGCTCCACCGTCTTCCTGGAAGTCTCTCGTGACTGCATTTTTGAATCTTTTTAAACACATTTTTTTAAAATCAGATTGTATTGGTACATTTTGTGTATTTTTTATTATTATTATTTGGTTTGTTTGTTTGGTACTGGGAATCAAACTCACAACCTCATGCTTGCCAGGGTTACATTTTAGATATATGTAATGATCACATAGAGAATTTGTACCTGCACATGATATAACTTGATTCTTTTTGCCATTTCCCCATCCTCCTTTTAATTGCTTCTCCCCTCCCCATTTACAAAAGCATTATTTCAATGTTTTCCTTTTCTCATTGTTTTTACTTTTCATTTCCTTCCTATCACCCCCCCATTTCCTTCCCCATTTGAACATTTTCTTCCTATTTCACAATATCTGTTATACACTCTGATCCTTACTTACACTTTTGCTTTCTCACACCAGAGAAACAATACAGTATTTGTACATGTGTGTATGATCTATTATACTTTAAGAGTATGGTCTCAAGATGTATCCCTTTACCTAGATATGTCTCAAGCTTATTCTTCTTTATGGCAGAGTAGTACACCATTGTATAAAAAAATACATCTTCTCTATCCATTCATCAGTTGATGGGCATTTGGGCTGTTTCCAAGATTTGGGTATTGCAATGTATGCCGCTGTAAAACAGGTACATATCTTTTGCTGTAGCATGCCATTAATTCTTTCAGGAAGATACCAAGAAAGGGAATAGCTGGGTCAAATGGAACCTCTAGTCCTAGTTTTTTTAAGAATGTCCACACTGATTTGCATAGTGGTTGCACCAGCCTACACTCCCACCAACAGTGGAGCAGGGCTCCTTTTTCCCACAGCCCCTCCAGCATGTGTTACTGGTTGATTTCTTGATGACGGTCATTTTTTCTGGACTGAGATGGAATCTCAGCATTGTTTTAATTCACATCTCTTGAGTAACCTGTAAGGTTAAACATTTTTTCATATATTTATTTGCTGTTTGTCCTTCTTCATCTGAGAAGTATGTATTCATCTCAGATGCCCATTTTTGGATTGAATCTTTAAATTTGGGAGGTCTGGTTTTTTGTATTTTTTTTTTGAGTTCTTTATGTTCTACATAGTAATCCTTTGTCTGAGGAACAGCTGGCAAAAATTCTTTCCCACACTGTGGGTTGTCTTTTCATTCTGTTAGTGGTTCCTCTTGCTGTGCAAAAGCTTTTTAATAAGATGAGATACTGATGAGTTGTTGATCTCTGTAATAGTTCTGTACAATCAAGTTTTTGGTCATAAATTCTTTGTCTATACCAGTGTCTTCAAGAGTTAAACTGTTCTATCTTCCAGTAAATTTAATGTTTCCATTTTAATATTTAGATCTCTGATCCATTTAAACACTTTTTTTTTTTTTTTTTTTGGTACTGGGGATCAAACTCATGACCTTGCACTTACCAGGCAAGTGCTTGAGCTGCTGAGCTAAATCTCAGGCTTTTTTTGGTCTTTTTTGATTTGAGGTTTTGCTATGCAGTTTAGGCTGGCCTCAAAGTCGAAGCAGTCTTCCTGCCTCAGCCTCCAGAATGATAGGGTTGGCAGCTATCTACAGGAGTGCTGGAAGATAGCTGTTTGCATTGTCATTACAGATGAGAAACGAAGACCCAAAACTACTAAGTAACTTACCCAGGGACACTGCCCCTCAGGGTACAGAGTGGGGATCGTGACCCCAGAAATATGCTGTCTTCCTGCTGCTGCTTCCACAAGTGGAGGAAATCACCCAGTCTCCCGCTCTGAGAGTCCAGTGTGTCACAGAAGCACAGCTGGTGTTGCCCGGGTTTGGGGCCCACACCTGACGTGAGGGTGTGTGGGAGGGGGCGCAGCAGGCTGCTGCCGCCCCGGCTGGGTGCAGGCAGTTGTGACCACTCCACCTGGGGCTGTGGTACTTGCTTAGAGTAAGTACTTGACCAGAGCTAGAGGGTCAGAGTGCTAAACGTGTTTATTTTTCCCCAGTGGAAAGAAATGTCCCCTCTGTATATCTCGTACCCATAGTTTGATTCTTTAAATGTTTAGCCTCCTAGAGTTAATTAGAATTAGGCGCCATATAATTGACATTTATCAACCGTTTTGAGAAATGAGGAAGGGGAAAATTGTAGAACAAATCAGTGAATGTAAAGAAGTTTTTCCAAAACTCCTGATAGGAGACGTTCGCTGGGAGATGCTTCTGTCCTTCCCCTTTGGTTCTCAGCTCCTGGTTTGTCTCAGGCAGCGCGAACTGAAAGCTGTTGTATTTATCTAGTCTGTAGGACTGACTGGGCAGTCAGCACACTTCCAAAGGGCTGGGTTTCGTTCATTCATAGAAACTGTACCACTGGGTCATGTTTTTAAAGTTCTAATAAGCACAGGTCACTTGTCATGGTTTAAATGAAAGCTGAATTTTAAAATATACAACATAGTACTTTATTTATTATGCACTGATATGTATTACATATTATAATACATATTATCTTCTACTTCTTGGCAAGAGTTATGTTAGCTTTATTTTCTGAGGTATTAAAAACTGCACATTATTTTTCAACAAATTATTGTTGCCTAAGAAATAGATAAAACCTTTTTTCTTTGTAATTTGGGTTTGAGTTGTCTAACTTTATCAAATATTTTTCCCACTTCTGTCTCTGGTTCCTAATGTAGATATATTTAGTTTGGGGCTTGTTGTTGTAGTTAAAAATGTAGACACATCAGTACAAGTGCACACACACACAACCGCTCACACATTTTTGTACTAAGCTAACAACTTTCACCTCTTCTTGTTGATCCATTCATTTTAAGAGTACTTTGCTTGTTGATTTTTGGTTTTGTGCTTTTGTTTTTATTTCTGACATCTCAAACCAGTTTGCTGCATATGTTCCTTATTTTGAGATTTGGTGTCCTGCTTTTTATAGGTATTTCTACTTTTCTTTTGCTATACTATTACCCTGAATTGAAAAATTTTAAACATTTAGCAATTCTTCGTAACATTAGAAATTATATAAAATTTAAAACTGCCAGTGATTATTGTACTTGTTTCATGTGGGTAATTATGAAGATGAGAATGAGCCATTGATTTATTTTGCCACCAGAAGCATGTCCCCCAGATGCTGATGACGACGATAACGATTCTTTAATGACTCTTCTTTTTCTTGTTCCTCGGATTCTCAGTTTTCCCGGGACAATCAAAGCAGATAATGCTGGAGGACGCCAGCGTTCATGGCGATGGCTGCTCGCTGCTCTTTCTCTTCCGTGCAGTTTTTCATTCAGCGTGAGCTCCTGCACACAGGCAGGGTCACTTGCAGTCATTAGCACAGAAGAGTGTATAATGTAAAATTCCACTGCATCCTTGTAAATCAACAGGCCACTGACACGCATCACTGTTGGAGGCTTTTGTACCTATTGGAGGGACACTGGTAATGGGAAAAGGCACCCTGAAACTTTCCTCGGGGCTGGGGACCAGGACCTCGTGGACAGGGCCTGCCGGGAGTGCACAGGCACAAGGGTCTCCTCTGCTGAACGCCGGCTCCGTAACAGAGCAAGGCCTCTTTCTCCCATGCCCGTGGGCATCAGGTCTCACCTCACTGTGCTTAATGATATTGGCTTTATGACTGCTGGGACGATAGTGAAATGAGAGGTTCTTTTTCTGCGAGATTATTTTAAATTTGTTATGCTGAGGGTTGAAGACATATGACCATTCAGTGGGCTGTTGCAGACGGAATGTCACATTGTTGTCACATGGGAGGCATGAAATTTATTTGCTTTACACAGTCAACCTCTAAAAACAACTTGGTACAGATATTCCTTAGTTAATAGATGGTGTTCTGTAGTCCTTAGTAGTTTTGTTGGTTCTGGAGATGTTTAAAAATGCCATCATTGTTCATCTGTGCCTAGTACTTCCAGTAAACAAAATGTTTTTGAAAAGAATGTAAGCAAACTGTAGAGCAGTTGCCAAGATATGAAAGCTGGACACTTAGCTTCGGTCCAAAACATATTTTATGTTTTGAGAATAATTGTGTAGGTTGCAGTATGCATATTTTAAATGAAATATAACCATCTGAACTTTACATTGTTCAGAAGAGTGGCTTGTTTCAGCTGTTTGTAAGACAAAATATTTCACAATCTCTAGCTCTAGTGCTTTTTTGTTTAAAAAGCACACAATTATAATAACGTTCCCATTTTCTTTAGTTAACTTACTGTGTTCTTACACTGTAAAATTCACCTTGGTAATAGGATTTAAAGTTACCCAGTTGTTCATACTACAGGATGAATGCTGCTCCCCCTCAACGACTATAAAATAGTTTGATGCTGCCTTCTCATTCTCACCACCCACTGAAGTATTTTTTAAACATAAAAATATGTTGTCTTTACCCCTACTCAGTCTTGAAAAAATATTCATCATATCAGCTGAATAACTCTGCCCGTAGAATACTGCCAGCCTTTTTTGTTTTCTTCTGTTATATCCTGAACAGTATCTTTTTTCAAACAGATACTTCAGTTTTAGAAGCACTGAGGTCTGAAGTTTAGACATGATGAGTTTTAGGAGAAACAACAAAAATTCCCCTTCCCACTCTAACATGCTGTGTTTCTCTGGAGATATAAATGGAGCTATTACTTTAGGGAGCGTGGACGTGCGTGACGTGTACCTGAGCCCACAGGGCTCTGCGGGTGGCACCGCCTGCTGCCCCCGCTTAGGACAGTCCTGCTCTGGGGTGTCCACACTGTGGGGTGCACTTCACTTGCTACAGATGCTCACTGATGTGTCTAGGGTCTAACAGACTGCTTTTTAAATAATTCCTTCCACAATTTTTTATAATTTTACCAGGATAGTGATAATTTTTCTTTTGAATAAAATCAGTAAAAAAATGTTAAAATTCTACATTTGGACTCACTTATAATAGCAATAACGTGTTAAGAGGTGTAAATAACTTGCTAGCGACATTACAAATATCCAGGTGCTGGGTATGTGCTGATGACAACAGAATTGAAAAGAAAGACGGTAATAATTCTGACTGGTTTTCTCTGCAGAAGATATTGATTATTTGTGTGTGGTGAGAGATTTGGAAAATTCAATTAAAGGAGTTGTGCAAAGGTTCCATAAATTTCCCTTCTGCAGCGTGTACACAGACATTGTTGCGTATTAAATCAATGCAGCACTTCACAATATATTTTCTTTGAAACATAAAAATAAATAACATTTAAACAGTTCTGCTTACTACAGAAACAAATTTTATTTTCTGTGAAGCATTTAGTCATGTGCTATCACTGACTCATACACATTTGCCAGCTGTAACGAATTTTATGGACATTTTCCCTGGAGACACAGCTCACGTACTATGAATTTTTAAATGAGCAAATGGCGAAGAAGGGGTGTCAGCAATATAAAAATTGATCAGTTAAAAGATAAAAGCATAAGTAAAGAGATTTGTATGGTAGTCTTAATAGGTTTTATTAAATAAAAATACTGTAAAAAGACAGTAATGAATAGACCCAAGACTGGCTGTTCCTGAGGGGATAAGAATTACTCTGGCACACAGAGAGAAATTGGTTTTCTGTCACCGGCCAGGTGCATTTCTCCCCATCTCAGAGTAGTCAAAAAAGCGCCCCACCACCCAGAGTGAGGAGAATTCTGTCTCCCTGTCTTGAATGCACACAGAAGAACGCAGGCAGGGACAGAGCCAAGTAGCTGTGTGCAGCTGCAAGCAGGCCTTGTCTAGCATCAGGGGACAAAGGGGGACAGATCATGCAGATTGTAGGTCCCCTGCTTCTACCCGCAGTCCCTGCTCCAGGCCGCGACCTCCCTCCCCTGCCTGGCGAAGCCCTTGAGGCCCCCACGGTGTGGACAAGGACTCGGAGTTGGGGGTGTGGGGTGCCGTCTCTGGCTACAGGCCCTGGCCCCGCCTCAGCAGGCAGACCCGCAGGGCTCTCAGGAGGTCAGTGACAGGGGAGACAGACTTTGCCGAGCATGACCCAGACTGCTGTTTCCACACCATGCTAATATTTCCTGGATGCCCACTTCATGCCAGGCATTGTCTTACCTGGGGGACACCAACCAATGGGACAGACACTGCCTGCCCTCGCGGGGCCCCAGCACCAAGCATGTGAGAATATCGGGGTGTTAGGGCCTCGGCTGCTTGTGCACGCTGGACTTGACCTTGCAGGCTGTGGGGTGAGGGAACGCGAGCACAGCCTGAAACTCGCCATGGAAACTAGAACTAAGCTCAACGCAGCATTTATTCTGCATCACACACTGTGACAAGTTACTCTGAAGTGTATTTTTTAAAAAATATCTTTTCTTTCATACAGAGTTATATCATCTGGACAGCTACGAATTCCTTAAAGCCATTTTAAACCAAGGTACTGTTTTACTTTTCTCTTCAGTTTAACCTTGCTAAACTTCCCTGTGTTTTGTCCAGATGGAAGCATTTTATCTGTGTTATCAGATCTGACAGAAACAGCAAAGCAGCGGGTGTGGTGGTGCATGCCTGTAACCCCAGCGCTTGGGAGGCTGAGGCAGGACGACCTCCAAGAGTTTGAGGCCAGTCTGAACTACATAGTGAATTCAAGGACAGTCTGAACTACACAGCCAGACCCTGTCTCAAAAGAAGCAAACAAAAAGGAACAGCACAGCAGTCTGACAAGCCCTGTGGGCCAGAGGCTGGCTGGAAAAGCACACTGGAAGTCAGGCCCATTGTTAAGGAGTACACAGGGGGCCCTTTGTTGAACACCTTTGGTGTAAGAGCGATAGGTACTGGCAAGTAGATTATCGTTTCTGTAGGACACATCTGGTTGAGCAGGACATCATGGGTCTGTTAAATTTAGAAACATACTAAATTGGTTAAGTAAATAATTATATATTTATATCTTTCCTTCAAACAATTCCTATTGATTTAGCAATGTAAGGTGATGTGTTTACACTAGCTGATTATAGTATCAGCTGGGTGCAGAAGTCGCAATGCGATTTAGTGTGAAACGCACCTGGGGCCCAGGTTCACCCTGGGAACCGTGTTACCCACACTTGGTAGCATCAATATTAAGATTCCCGATCCTAACCAGATGGTACCTGCTCTCTCTTAAGAAATATCCTTAGAAAAGCAAGATGAAAGACCTACATCGTATCTAGAAAATTCATTTCTTTAGAAATGGTATTGCAAGTGATTAATTCTTGTCTAACAAAATATTTGCAAAGCATTGGGGGAGAAAACTCACTTTTCATTCATTAAATGTTCATTTTGTCATACATAATAAATAATAGCTGATAACAGCTAGCATTTATTGAGCATGTTTGATGGTCCACAGTTAGAAACATCGTGTGCCTGTTTAGTTGTCACATGTGGTATACAGTTACTACCTCTATCAGAGGGAAAATGAGGCACAGAGAGCGTCCAAGTCTCATCCTAGAAACATCTCCACAGAGCGCTGGGCTGCTCAAGCCTGTGTGTCCTTGTTTTTTTGTTTTTTTAAATTTTTTTTTCTTTTTGTCTTTTTGAGACAGGGTCTCATTATGCAGTTCAGGCTGGCCTTGAGCTCACTTTGTAGCCCAGGCTGGTCTAGAACTCACAACAATCCTGTCTCAGCCTCCCGAGTGCTGGGTTTATAGGAGTGCGCCACCATGCCTGGCTTTTCTTGCTTTTTGGAGTCAGGGAGTCCCTCTGTAGTTCAGGCTGGCCTCAAATTTGCAGCAGTTGCTCTGGCCCAGCCTCCCAAGTGCGGGGATTACAGGCATGGGCCACCATGGCCGGCCGAGCACACAGCAGTTACTACGAACAGCAGGGTTGTGTATCCTGCCCAGCAAGGGCAATGCATGTACACGTGTATTCCTTCACCACAGCATTAAATATGTTTTATAGAATTTCTGACCGAGCCACAGCCAACAGGGAATGTTTGTATTAGGGAGCGTCCGTAGATGCATTTTCAAGTCATGTATTTAGCAAAGAAACACGCACATTTAGTGTGTAATAGTCCCAGTGAACTACAGGGAACTTGTGTACTGAGAAGAGCTTTGTTTTCACGGGTTCTGGGAAAGCTCATCATATTTAAGTGTCCTCGTTTGAGTAGCACTTTCCAGGTTCCAGTCCACTCTTGCATGACGGAGATCACCAGTCCACTTTACACTGGAGGCGCGGAGCAGCCTCCGGCATGGGGGCTCTGCAGCCCAGCTCCGGTGCTCTGCTTCATCCTGTTGTCACGGCTCCAGCCCTGCACCCGTCTCCAGCAGGGCTGATCAGGGAACCCCACGCTGGGGTTTGGCGGAAACAGGTTGTTGTGCTGGGCACCCCTCTTCGAAGCAGGGGGCTGCTGTGCTTGTGAGAGACCTGGGCCCTGCAGGAAGTGCTGGCCCTGCCAAGGGCTGCTCACCTCTTCCACAGCAGTGTCCAGCAGGCTCCTAAGGTTCAAGGACAGCAGCCTCTGCCACCAGGTGGCCCCAGAGGGACGTGTGCAGAGGACCTTCTCCAAACCCTGCCTTGTGTTTATTTACTTAGTTTTTGTCAGCTGTTGGACACACCTGCTACAAGGCCCTCAAGGCTTCAGAAGATGACTTGTAGCCCTGTAAATCTGGTGATCTCCACAGCCCACGCTGAGGGTACGAGTCCCAGTGTCTCTTGTTTCCCCACGAGGCAAACAGTGCTGTGACATGCTAACAGCTGCTTCTGAAGGGGACTCTTGCTTAGGGGACTCACATAAGCAAACAAGAGGCCCTGGTCCCTCAGTCGCGTCCTCAGCAGTGCACGGTGTGTTAATCTGGAGGGGAACCCACAGTGATGTAATGGTCATCTTTCTGTCCTGCAGGCACTTAGGAGAGAGGCACTCGCGAGCACGGCTTCTGCATCTGCCTGGTCGTATTTAAGGGACAGAAGAGATGTTTGTGACTAATCTGCCCGGTAAATACCAGCCCAAGCGCGGGCAGCTGCAGGTCTAGATAAAATTTCTTGCAGCTAATTTAAACTCTGTACACACACCAGTGGATAATCTCAATGTCAATAACACATTTCTTCTTGACCCTTTAATGGAAGTCAGCACAAAGTGGGGGCCTGGCTTCCGTCGGTGTCGCAGGTGCCTGCAGCTGTGGCACGTGGACAGGTACGAAAGGGCTCTGCTTCTGTGGCTCATTCCACGTCCTGGGAAGTGACTGGACGCCATTCTTCCCCTGGGGGCCTCGGCTGCTTATTTTTTGAGACAAGGTCTCACTGTGTGTCCGGAATGGCCTCTATTGAGCCAGGCTGCCCTTGAAGTCACAGTGATCCTCCTGCCTCAGCCTCCCAAGTGCTGAGATGACAGGCATGCATTACTGTGCAGGCTGATTTGATTTGATTTTTTTTTTTACTTTAGAAGTTTATTGTTTATTGTTTAGCCACTATGTCAGAGATGAGCTGTTATTATACTCTAGTTCTTTCCTATGCTTACAGAGAAAAGTATTTTCAGTTTTGAAATTTCGCCTTTTATAACACAGGAGAATCCACTTTTCAGTACATTTACACTTAGCCAAAACACTGAAAAGCAAAGCTGTTTGTAAACTGCTCTGCACAGAGAGGCCTGGGCGTTGGGAGCGAAGCCCTGCACGCCTTCCAGGTCGCTCAGCTCAGACACAAAAGTGCCATGTGGTCTGGCAGCGTTGCTGACACTCAGGAATCAGTGTCGGGGGTCACAGTGGGTCACAACTTCAAACTTAGCTCAAATCCTCAGTGACAATTTCTGCAGGGGGGAATATCTTAGGAGTTGCCTTCAATTTTGACAAAATTAGCGTGTTTGAGTCAGTGTATCCTGAAAATAAAAATACTGTATGAAAGTTTGAAATAAAATTTAACAAATTAAGGTCAAAAATAACTTATTATTGACTTAGAAAATAACATTTGAAGATACTGTGCTAAACGCTAAGACTACTGGGACCTGCCCACAAGAGATGTTACTGGACACACATGAGCAGCGGAGCCCACGTACACTGGTTGCCGGGCCTGCTGGGAACCACTTCCGTGTGTTCAAAATCCTTGCTTTTGTCTTTTTGAGACAGGGTCTGACTATGCGGTTCAGGCTGGCCTTGAGCTCACTTTGTAGCCCAGGCTGGTCTCGAACTTGCCATGATCCTCCTGCCTCAGCCTCCCTAGTGCTGGGATGACAGGTGTGGCGCCACCAGGCCTGGCTTGAAATCCATTGTTAAGCTGGTTTCCTACGAGCATGAGAAGGCTTGACTCCCTGAAGAGGCTGGCGAACGTGCCAGCCTTTACCCAGCTTCCCCGTGCGCTGCCTTCGGGACAGGTTGGCAGACCCTCCTCAGGCGACACTTCCTGACGTTTCCCCTCCCGCGGTGAAGCCAGCATCCCGTGCCGAGTGCATGCACGTGACCGTGCACGCGCCTTTAAAAGGCTGCCTGAGCCCAGGGGACACAGACACAGGGGCTTGGGTCCGCGCTCGGCTGCGCCAGCTGGAACGCACCACGCAGCTATAGCCTCGGCCACATCACCTCCGGAAGCAGGCCCAGCGCCCGGCCCGGGAAAGAGTATTTTGTTTTTATCATGGAGAGAGACACATGGTAGGTGAGCAGCCACAGCAGAGATATGGTCACACGTCGTTTCAGAGGTGGTTGTGAGGGACCCGGGTCACCAGCACCCAGCTGACCAACGGGGCGGAGTGGGCGCCGCTGGGAGCCTTGCCCGAGTGCTGGAGCGCCGGGGAGGAAGCGAAAGACTTTGCCTAGATTCCCAACAGAGGAAATTCAGGTTTCTGAACAGACGCAGACTCGCGGGAGTCCGAAGCCTTGGACGCAGTCAACAGCACTGTTTAACTCGCTGCCTTGCTATAAAAATCAGATCTGCACATGTAACAAGGCATGTTCCGATTCAAGCAGCTTACAGTGACGATCGCAAATGTACTCCTGAGATACAACTTCCCAACAACGAGAAGCAAGACTTACATGTGGACTGCAAAGAAAACTAAATTTGAATACCAACATCAGTGATTTCCTTTAAAAAGGTGCTTAATACTTCCAATAAATTCACTGTATTTGCAATTTTTTTTAAGACAGAGTATATTTCCAAAGTAAATACTGGGATTAATGGCATTTTCCCCTTTACCACTCGAATGGCTGTTAACAGAACTACAAACATGCCTCAGCCCGGCAATACACAGAAAAGCTTCCCTGGGCCCCCATACACGTTCTTTGTGCGGGCAGTAAAGACATTTCATCGTCCTTGCCTGGAACTCCATGATCTTCAGAATGGCGATTTCACTGACACACAACGCAAGTCCACATCTGTTTAAAAGCAGAGCTAGCTGATTTTCTTTCGACTTCGTCCACTTTTGGAGTCCCACATGATGATGATATTAAAATACACCAAGAAGAACAGGAAGTTCAAGCAGGATACGAAACACACCAGCACCGGAAACAAGTCTGGTAGTTTCCTCGGAGGCTCCAGGGTGACCGTCACGAGCGTCAGAAGGGCCATAACGGTCACGGAGGCAAGAAACTGCGGGAGAGACGGCCCTGAGCAGTCGGGCGGCTGGGGTGCGAGTGCGGCGCCCGGCCCGACCTGCAGCTGTCGGCCGCAGAGCTGAAGGGGAGGCCCGCGCCCTGCCTGGAGTGCAAGTCCCCGGCGCCCCGGACCCGGGTCCCACGGGGATGGACGATGGGAAGCGGGCGGGAGGGCGCGTCTCCGCGAAGGTGTGGCAAGGGCAGCGGGGAAGGACGGTCGTGCTGGCTCCCCCGCCCGCGCGCGCTTCCCATGTGACCCGGCGGCGCTGCGGAGGCCGCATGCGGGAAGCGGCCACGCCAGGCCTGCGCTCCGGGCCGCTCGCCCGCCCGCCCGCGGACTTACCAGGCCTCTGACGGCGCGGGGCAGGAGCGCGGGCCGCAGGCGCGGCAGGAGCTTCCTGGCGGCGGCCGAGAAGGCCCCCAGCTGCAGCGCCTCCTCCGAGGCCTCGGCCCAGGCCGGCAGCAGCGCGGCGCACGCCGTGCAGAAGGCCGCGGTGGTGGCGGCAGCGGGCAGGAGCAGCCCGTCCCTGCGCAGCAGCGGCAGCATGCTGGGGGCGAGGGGGAGGCGGTGAGCAGAGGCGGGGGCGCGGGCGGGCCGGGCGGGCCGGGCGGGCCGGGGCAGGGCGCTCACCTGAAGGTCGACACGAGCAAGAACCAGGCGGACACGAGCGGGACCTCGTGCAGCACCAGGCAGACGGGGCTGG
>RJWT010019653.1:0-18300 GCA_004365215.1 Cuniculus paca | reverse complement strand
TCAGCACTGTGATGTGTGATTAAAAATGTCGTCAATCTGACTGTTCTGTTACTCAAACTTGTATGGTTGCAGGGCAAATGGGAGAAGATCAGAATTATTAATCTATGTATGCAAATCAAAATCCCAGCAATGAGCTGTTTTGTTTTTATTGAAATGCAATCCCCCTCTGGAAATGTGGCCAACTTCTCCTGCAGCACTAGCAGCTATAAGATTAAGCAGTGCATAAATTAAAGATGGAAAGAATGTAACTATGGCTGGAAAATAAATGAAGCATTACAATCTTTTAGAAAAAAAAAACACATTCAGCAACTCTTCATGCTTACGAGACTACTAAAAATAAATCTTTGGATTTTCATAACCTCCTCACAAAGTGTAGACACCAGTTATGCAAAGCTGGACATGGATGACTAGAGAGACACACAAGCAGCTTTGCTTCATTTGGGGAAATCTTAATTGAGCGATAATTTTGGAAATGGTGGTCAGTCAAGCAGAAATCACTTTGCAAACCATGTCTCTGTTGGTGAACTCTGAAATGCAGCTTTGTGAATTTTCTAGGTTTCTTGAACCTGCTATAGAGTAGTCCAAAAAAGGCAGGAAGGTCTTTTAGAGGGCATCTAGCCCAGGATGCCTGAAACTCAGAGATCTCTTCAATAGAGAGTTGCCTGGACGCTGCACACAGCCAGGAGGCAGGGGGCATGGGCTATTGGAGCTGTAATCCAGCTGTGAATACCCTGTCCATACAGAAAGGCCTGTTCCTACTGTGGAAATAGACTGGGCATCAGACAGTGTATGGTGTAATTTAAAGAAAGACTATTCATAATCATTACTAATTATTAGCCTCAGATCTAAGAGAATCTTAACCAAGAAACTGATGTTGAAAATACAACTAAAGTGTTTAAATTCATTTAGAGAAACTAGTTCACCAGTACAAGCTCCACCAAGAGTAATACATAGTAGCTGAGTTTTGAATTTTTAGAGTTCTAGAGCTGGGAGTGGAGTCTTGCAAACTGCACACTAGGCCAAGTAAGTAATTTTGGTAAACTCTTCCAGGGCAGCAGGATCAGCACGTAGGATGCTTAGTGCATTTTCATCCTTTATTTCATCCTCCTATCTACCCTAGGTGAGAGGTTCTATTAAAACCTTCATCTTAAAGTTGAGGCAATGGGTACTCAGAGGCTGAAAATGTGTTCTAACAGAAAGGAACCATAAAAATCGGAACAAGTAGAGAAAGTGAGGACCATGCACTAAGATGGGACAGTTTACATGCTGCTCTCTCTGGCCTGTAAGTTATATGGTTTTCTTCACCTTCTTGTAGTATTAGAGGTGCACACTGTAAACAGCTTGTACCTCACTTAGAAAAACGAGCTATGACTTCTGGTCAGTAGCTCATTGCGCCTGAGCTGGTTAAGCCTGCATCAGTGACTTTGCTGAGAAGCAACTCATTCAGTCATGGGGTCTCTCAAATAATGTGTTGGTCACTTCTGGGACGAAATGACCACTGTGAATATCAAAAACCCTATTCATGAATCCATTTTATTCTTCATGGACTAATCACTTATATTGACAAAAAGCGATCCTTCGAATTAGGAACATTTTAAGACAGAATCTCAACAGAACTAAGTTCCTATTTTGAAAGATATTATATTATTTGTGATTAGCATTTACTGACCTTTATAAATAAAATACTGTCTGTATATACATGATCATGCCTGTATAAAATCATATAAATATCTGTCCCTTCAAAAATTAAGTTTATTAAAAGTGACATTGCACAAGTTATTCAAAGTATTACCAGAGATAAAAGTACTAATATACATATTTACAAGTGTCTGTCTTGCTTAGGGAATACAATTTTGTATTTTTCCATTGTTCTTAGAAAACAGCACTCAAAGGAGCTGTAAAAGAATCATATGTGAAATGGATGGTTTGAACATGACTTTAGTTCATAAAATATAAGTATGTGGAGTAGCTGGGAATTTAAAACACTGAGTGCATTACAGAACCAGAACTTAACAAAATCATTTGATTGGAATGATTTCCTGTTGAGTTTATTTTCTGGAATTCTTAATGAATAAGCTGCTGTGTTACAAATCCCTCAGTCCCCACAATAATCCACAGCAGCAGCGAAGACTACGAATAGTGGAAGCGAGTCTATCTTCAGTAAGTCATTGCTACTGCAGTGTTTGTGCAGTTTAAACATTAAGACAAACAGAAAAGTACTTTGAAACAAATGGCAAGTAGCACATTCAAAACGGACCTTATTCACAGCATTAATTTTCCAAAATAAGGCACATTAGCCTAAGAATGTTTTCAACATCTCAAGCCTTTTTGTTGTATTGACCATAAAAATAAGAAAATAAAATGTGCATTATTCAAGATTAAATGGTAGTATCTTAAACATTTTCTGAATTACAGAAAATCCTGACCCTAAATATTAGAATTGGCAGGAAAAAAATGAATGAAACAGTCAAGGTCAGGACTTTTATTTCTAGAATGAAAGAACTGGACTGTATTACTTTATTTAGGAAAAACATGCTATAACCCCAGCAGGACTGGATATATGACTAAGTAAAAGACACATCCTTTCCTCTCCTAAAGAAATCACCACTCTAAATCAGTGAGTAACACGCTTTCTAGGAAAGTCTAGCAAATTTAATTTTGCCTGTCAGAAAAGAAAGTCCCTATTTAAATGTAGAACTCTATCTATGAGCCTCCTTTAAATTTACAAGTGATTGGACTAGGTACCAAAAGTAACACCTGAGGTCACTTCACGCCTCTCAATGTTCTTCTGAAAATCATCTCAAAATCAAGTTGTTCAAGTATCCAAATAGTACAGTAGTCAGAATCTGTGAGATCTTCAGCTCAGTAAGTAATAAGACACTCAAAAGTCACTCAAAAGTCAAAACACAACTAAAGAAAGAGACAAAGTTCCAAAGCTGTCTCATCAAGCATGGTGACAATGAATCATGGGTGACACAACTTTACCTTCAGAGTGCCAGTGAACTGGGCATCTTGTGCAGGGCTCAGAGAAGAGCTTGCTGCCCTCTCAGAGAGAACATTTAAATGCTGGCTACAATTACACTGACCCTTAATCGTTTGCCTATCAAGGAAACAATCTATTCCTTCGGAAAATGAGAAACACAGTGCCATCAGTTCAGAGCTCTCTCTCAAGACTATCCTGCTTTATTTTTGACATTAGGTTTAAATGAAGTCAAGCAATCTCTCCATTTCTTAGTCAACTATCAGAATAGCTAAATGCAAACCCAAAAAAGTTAGAAAGTCTCTATGGCTATCACTGAGTGAGGTCATTTGGTCTCTGGCCATAGAGGACATCTATGGGGATGTAAAACAATCTCCAAACGACATGAGATCCTATCATTTCCCATACCACCAAAATAAGACTTCGTTACCCTCTAATAGCTTAGAAATACTGAACAGCCCTCTAACCAGCCTCTTGGAATTTTACCTTTTTAACTTGTAAATCTGTTGGTAATTTTTTTGTCTCCTATATACTTTTGAAATAAATAAATATGACTAACCATGAACATAATTACAAACTGTAAATCTGAAAATAAATCCCTGGTCACCTTTACATGTGTAAACATCATATTGTCTCATTATTGTGAGAAGCTGAAAGAAACAACGTAAGTATATGTGCATGTATTTGTATATAAAAAATAGTTAAGATAGTTATACTATTGATTTCTCTGAGTTCACTGAAGAGAAAGATTTGTGCTGGTATTGTCTGGACAATTGAATGCAGATGTCTTGTGCTCTGGGTGGATGATTTGGGGATGACAATGTGCAATGTATGTACCATTGTTGCCCCCTGATTGATGCGTTTTGAAATTTTATAGTAGTTTTTCCTTCTTCTTTCCTTTTCTTTTCTTTTCCTTTCTTTTCTTTTCAATCCTTGAAATAAAATGGATTTGGAAAAAAACCTGCAAATAAAATTATCAAGCTGCATCTTTCATTTACTTATCTATTTCAAATTGAGTACATTCTTTTTTGCACATGACCTTGAATTATATGACAATAGGTCAGCCTTGAAAATATGCTATGGAGTTTGAAATTAATGCAGCCATTTTTAAAAATGCAGTATTAATCTGAACCATTAGACTTCTACATGAAAGAACACCTTAATTTAAAAAAAAATTTTTTCTAGTATTGTGTAGTCTAACATTCTACCACCAGTACACACACACACACACACACACACACACTCACGGATACAGATAACCACATGCTGCTTTGGACATTTGATCAAATAAAGAATTGTTTAATGTTGTGTATTTAATGTTATGGATTTTTTTGTAAATTCCATTTTTACATAAATCACCTCAAGCCTTTCAATATCAGTTTGACCTTTCATAATTTCTGAGTGTTGCTTTCTCTAAATTACTCTAATGTGCCAGGTCACCAAAACACCCACATTCAGGGAAGCGAGCATGCTGAAGCTAAGCAAATGTAATGCAAGAAGGTTACCAGGGCCCTAGTAAGAACTTTAATAGGCACAGACAGGCTAAAGAGGGAGGAGAGACCCAGTCACAGAACACGAATCGGGCCTGGAAACCTCTGTGTCCCAGGGGACTGAGGCTCTCCTCACTCACCAGAGACATCAGGGAAGTACTTGGGGTCAGGAGAAAGCACTGGCCAGGGGACCCTGCACAGCTCTCACCCACTGAGAGATGCCGGGTGGGCCTGTGGTCAGCCCTTCACCCTCCCAGGCAGCAGCAGCAGCAAGAATGATTCGGTCCTGATGAATCCAGCAGAAGACAGAGACCACACAAGGGCTCTGAAATGTAAACCACAGCCCAGGAAAGGAGGTCAGCACACAGGTTCAGGACCCAAACAACACAGTGCCAGCTAGAGTGACAGGATGCAGAGAGCACTGGGACAACAGGCTGACTGTACAGGACACGACTGCACAGTGCCCACCACACCAAGGGCCAGGAGGCTCACACCCTGGCTGGACAGACAATGGGCTGGGCCAACATGACCCAAATCAGACGGTCAGTGAGGGTTTTTAAAGCCCCATGAAAAAATGGTTCAGAGTCAGTTACAAACCTTGAAACATGTAAAAAAAAATGTATATATACACATATATATGCAAAGAATTTATACAAAACAATCAAAGGTAAATATTGAACCAAAAATGAAATAAAAGAAATATAAAATACAAAACAATTTCCTGGTTGGAGCTAAGACAGCAGAATTAGGGAACATGAAGACAGAATAAGAGAGTTCAACCAACCTGAAGAAAGAGAAAAACTAAACAGGGGAAGAAAACAGAGAACACAACCTCAGAGCCCGTGGGACGATGACAAACCACCAGATAGCCACAGTATCAGAGTCTCTGAAGAACACGGAGTGAGGCTGAAGAGCTATGAAAAGAAACAGTGGCTGAAAACTTATCCAAAACTCCAAATTTAATGAAAAGCAAAAATCTACAGATCCAAGACATCAGTTCCATAAAGGATAACCCCAATTAAATGCATGCCTATGAACAATATTTAAATTTTTAAAAAGTAAAGCCAAAGAAAAAAAAGTCCAATAGTGCAAGAGAAAAATAACATATTACTCAAAGGAGAAGCCACTTCTAAAAACAGTGTATTTCTCGTTTCAAACCAAAGACCAAAAGGAAGTGACACAAATTTTTTAAAGGCCAAAAAAAAAAATACCAATCATAATTTTATATCCACTGAAGCATTTTTCTGGAAACAATAAAAATATCTCCAGATGAAAGAAAACTAAAAGAACTTTTTGTTAGCCAACCCATCCTTAAAGATTGGCAAATGTGGTTCCTTGGAACAAGAAGAAAATCATAAAAGAAAGAAGACTATAGGTTATTGGGAAGGAAAAAGGAAAAACAAAACAGGGAGGAAGTAAAACAGAAGAAATCAAAATTTAGGTACATACAATATTTCATCTTTTTTCTCATATGAATCATATTTGATTATTGAAACAAAAGTTGTAACTATGTGACTGAAAAGAGGGCAAAGGGATTTCACTGAAAATGAAGTTTCCACACTTTATTGAAAACAGCGAATTGTTAATACCACTTGACTGTCACAAGTTACATGCGCTCTGTAACATGAGGAGCAACAACAACCATGAAAAATATCTAAAGAGATCAATTGAAAACACGATAAATAAATCAAGATGAAATTCTTTAAAATGTTCAAATAGCCACAGAAAGGCAAGGAAGGAGAAACAGAAGAATGATTACCAGAAAGAAAACAAACAAAACCCAAGTAGAGAATAAGTAGTAAGATGGTAAACTCAAGTGTCAACATATTGTTACTGTAAATAAAAATAAAACAACCAAAAAATAAGAATTGACAGAGTGGATACACAGCAACTACATACTGATTATGAGAAACATTTCAAATTCAGAAATATAACTGCGGGGAAGTAAAAAAAAAGATACCATGCAAACTTTAAAATAGCAGGAGTGACTTCTTGATATCCAATAAAGTAGACTTCAATGGGGAAAAAATTACTACACACAGAGGACTATCACATAATAATAAAATATTTATTCTACCAGAAATAATGATCCTAAGTGTGTTTGCATCGATCAACATGCATGAAAATAATGCATAAAATTGAGAACTAGACATTCCTAATTACAGTCAGGAACATCAGTACTCCCACCACAACAGCCAACATACCGACTACATAGAAAAGTCTAGGGTATTACTAGACTAATACATTAAAACTTACTGTATCACTACAGTTCCCAAAATGGTACAGTATCACTGGAGTAGACACACTGAGAAATCGAGCAGAAAGACCAGAACTAGAGCCACAGAAATATTTTCAATTGGCTTTTGGCAATGTGACAAAAGTAATTTGAAGGAAGAATAACTTTTCAAGAAATTATACTAAAGAAACTGCACATCCAGAACCAATAAACAAGAAAAAAAAAAGATCATAGGAAGTAGGGAGATAGAACACTCTCAAAGGGGGAGTGGACGAAGAGATGGAGGAAGGGAGGGAGCAGAGGGACAGGGGATGGAGAAAAGGAGCTGGGTTGTTGTTAAGCCTGCTGACTCCACGGGAGGAACGTACACATCACCTCGTGTGTGGCAAACACAGACCAAAACACAAAGGTGTCAAGAGATGGGGAGAGGACAGGTGAGAAAACCAACTAAGATGCCTTATGTACATGGACCAATTTCCCATAAGGGATGCAAACATCTACACTACATACAGGTACTAATCAACTAAAGATTTTAAAAAGTCTTGATGCAAATTTTACCTTATAATAATTAACTCAGGGTGGGATCATGTAAGAAGATTTGAAACATAAACTCTATCAGGAAGACATTTTTAGAAAGAAGAAATCTTACACTTGCCACACTTGCCATCACATGGACAATTCATAAGTGGAAAAATGCATCATCAGAGTTCACAGTAATGAAAAAAATTTTTGCTCTGTGAAAGATGGTGTGGAAAATGTAAAAATACAAGCTAGAGACTCTGAAAAAAATTTGCAAACCCCATATTTAACAAAGGACTAGTAAAGAAATCTGAAGATATATCAGTAGAAAAACAATTTAATAAGAAAATGTACAGAGGTTATTAACATTCACTTTACCAGAAAGGCTAAGCAGATGATGAATAAACAGATAAAAAAAACATTCAAGGCCATCAGCTATGGAGGCTGTGCAAACTGAAACCAAAATGAGCTGTCAATGTACCCTATGCAAACAGCCAAAATTAAAACTGGTGACACCACCAAATAGTGCAGAGGATGTGGAGAAACTGGATCAATCGTACCCTGAAGGCATGTGAAACGGTACAGCCAGGTTGGAAAACAGCTTGACAGTTTGTTATAAAATTAGACATACACCTACCATACAATCCGGCACTTAAACTGTTGGATATTTTTTTCTAGAGGAATGTTTTGGTTTATATTTTAAAAATCTGCACACAAATATTCCCAGTATCTTTACTTGTAATCATTCAAAACTAGAATGAGCTCAAATGTCCTTTGATAAGCAGTTGAACTGTGTTTCTACCTTTGTCAAAAATCAGTTGAGTATATTTGTATAGGTCTGATTCTGATTTATTTCTATGCCACTGAAACCTGTGTCTCCCAGAGTCTGGGTTTTTCTAGCTACATAGTAAGCTTCAACAGACCAAGGGAAACCACTCAGCAGTAGAAAGAAACAAAATATTCTTTCAAGTAGCAAAATATTAATCAGTGAATAACTAGTTATATTACCAGGGAAATTACCCTGAGTGAAAAAGCCAATTCCAAGAGGGTGAGTATTGTATGTTTCTATTAAGTTGAAATGACACAATTTGAGGAGTGGTTGGATGTCCACAGGTCAGAGAGGGCAAGGGGTCCTTGGGTGATCACTGTAGGGAAAAAGGAGGGACCCTTGCTACATTGTAACTGTTTGGTGTTTTGACTGTGATAGTGGATATAAAAATCTACTTAGGAAATAAAATTTTGTAGAGCTTAACACAGAGAGAAACACATAAATGAAGCAAGTAAACTGGTGAATTTTGAATAATATTGGTAGATTGCGTTAATATCTGGTTATATTACACTATATATTTTGTTTCTCCACATGTTACAATTGCAGAAAACTGGCACAAGTGAACAAGATGTCTTTCTTATTTCCTGCAAGTGCATATGAATCCATAATTATCTCAATAAATATTTAAATTAAAAACATCCTAGTGAATTTCAGATTCACTGTTAAGAGTTCATTCCTATCAAATGACTAATGAAACAGAATGTATTCACGGGCTGTATTATCATTTTAGGTAAATATACACAACTCAGTAATTCATGCCTGGTATTCAAGGATTTCTTTCTCAGGCAAAATTGTCTTTATTAGATGATCATTCACAAGACTAGCATTTAAATGTCTTCTTGAAATCAACTTATAGAACCGATTTTCTGATCTGACTCAGAGTTAACAGATATATTAAGAGAATTCTCTCATTCTAGACACAGATGAACTTCTAGAATTCCAAGAACTCTGAGTGCACGGAAATGGATGAAATGAACACACAAATAAATAATCGGATGGTTGGAGGCTGAGGCAAAAAGACGGCAAGTTCAAACCCAGCTGGGCAACTTCATTAAGTCATTACTTGGTGAGACCCTGTCTCAAAATCAGAAGTCCCCTGAAAGGGCTGGTGCGTAGCTCATGGTAAAGGCTCTAGGTTTAATCTCAAGCATTCCCAGCCCGGTAAAATCACCTGTCTGACACTGGCCGAGTCTTCTAAAGGACAACTGGGATAACAGTAATCCATGTGGAAGTTCTACGCAGGTAGATAATCTTGATGGATGGTGACTGTTGCTTCCTTTTACTTTATTGACTTCTATGATCAGATAGCTCTGAACAAAGTTGAGTGAGGCGAATGATGATAGGAACAGAATTTGCCAGGAAACCAGTTAGAAATTGAAAGCCATAAAGGGCTCTTAGCTCCATAAGTTCTGGGCTCCAAGCTGAACATTTTCACTAGTGTTGTTCTGTGATTTCACATGTTGGCTTCTCTGAGTCTCAATTTCCTCATCCCTTAAAATAGGGTGAATAATCAATTACATTATTCCTGTGTATTTAATACATTATCTGGCACAAAACTAGGTTCAATTAAAGATCCTTATTTGCCTGAGGCATCTAGTAGTATTTTACTGATGAATAAATACTTCTCATTCATTTTTGAAAGTCATATAATCCAAAACAAGCCTGGATGGTCTGGAGATTTTTTTTCCCATTCAATTTCATACTACAGTGATGAGGCCCCTGCCCCACCTGTTCCCATGGGGATTTATGCTCCGACAAAGCCCCGATGGTACAGGATCATCCTACACCTTGACTGCACATGTCGTCTAGGAAACCTGCTTCAAACTGCAAATTGGGAGACCAGAGACAAGGCAGTGAGGGCCCTTAGGAGACAACTGAACAATACGTGGCATTTAGACCAGCGTTTTTCAACGTGGAGTCTGAGTCTTCGTCTGCATCATGATCACACCTGGAAGGGCTAAGCTGTGCAGCAAGAGAAACGGAGCAAAACACACACAGGACATGAGGGCCCACACAGAGGACGGGAAACCTGGGAGCCCATGGCAGTGCTGCTGAGAGCGTGGGACTTTCCTCCTCGTGAGCCAGCTGGGGTCTAAATCCATCACAGCTGCAACCTCTGGAGAGCAGGGGCATTTAAGGGGCTTCCCAGGTGATGCCTGAGGCACATGTTAGGGTCCCAGGAGCCGCATCTGACACTAAGTTACCAAGACCCAGCCCTATCCTAATTAGGCCACCTCACCTCGGTTAAACCCTCATTGCGTGACTCTTGGGTGCAGGAGAAAGAAGGAAAACCCACTTCGATCTGACCTGTGTCACCTAGGTCTGAGAACAACACTTCAAATTCACGAGAAAGTGGTTGATGGTATGGAGTGAGTAGAAAAAGAAATTCATATTTGGATGTGGGGAGCAGAGAGTAAGAGGAAGAGATAGGCCAACAAACAGGTAGAAATGTGGGTTTCCTTTAGCTTTTCTATCAATTTTAAGTGGCTGAGCTTGGTGATGCCTGCTGACCAGGAGGATGATGAACTGACCCCACAGGCAGAGCAGAGGAGGGAAACGCTGTGGTGGGCTCAAAAAGAAAAACACAAGGCTTCGTGAGCATGGGGGAGAGAGCTACGCGCTGCTTTCTTCCTGCAAGGCTGCAGGCGGAGACACCACAGGAACGTCTGGTAGTCAGAGTACTTTTTTATTTCAGTAAAAAAGAAGCGAGAATGTGGAGACATTAACTAAAGGCTTAGCCCATCACCACCCATAAGGCCACTTTTTTATTTATTGTTACTTTTTTTTTCTATTTTTCCCTTTTTCATGATGCGAGTATTCTGACTCTTACACAAATTTTTCATTGCTTTAATGTACGGTAGTTTTACATTACTAATTCAATTTGCCTTTTACATAATTATCAATTTAATTGACTAATTATCATTTATATCTTTAGATTTTTTGTTCCTCTATGATAAAATGTTATAAAAGGGGTGGGAGATATAGCTCAGTGGCACAGTGCCTGCCTGGCAAGCATTGAGGTCCTGAGTTCAATTCTCAGAACCTCTCCAAAAAGTAAAAATTAAAATTAAAAAATAAAATTTTATAAATACTGAGTGATTTTGAGGGAAAAAAATCTCATTTTATTATTGTTTATTCTATTTTAACCTTATTTTACTCTGTTCTACTGCTACATTGTCTCTCTTACAAATAATTTCCTACTTGGTTCTATCTTTTTACATCTTTTATTTTGGGCAATGCCTGCATTATCACTGATTATTTTTTAAAATCATTCCAGCATATTCTATTCCTTTTCTGTTCCTCTCCTTTATTTCACTCATCTTTTAATCCCCGAGAATCCATTTCCTGTTTTAATGATCATCTCCTCTTCTCTTATTTGTTAGTCTGTGACTTCTGTTTTCCCGTTCAGCAGGGCCTCTGGGTCCCACCCGCCACACCCCCCCTCCCAAGCCTGCCTGCACCCTGGCCTGGGCTCCTGAGCTTCTTCCCTCTGCACCTCTCTTCCAGGGCGGGGGCACTAGGTACTGACTGGCAGCAAGGTCAGCTCCTTTACAATGCAAGTGGGTGAGTTGTATTTTTTTTTAATAAGAAGTCTTTGAACTAACCTCTTTCAAACACAGGAAGGGAAAGACATCCTTTCCACTTATCCTCAGATTCAAAGAGTGATACTTGACTTTTAAAATACCCTACTTCAAAGGCAATAATATTAGTCACAGAATCGAAAGTAGCCTAGGTTCATCATCTGTGTGACTCATGTGGGGGTCTACCGCTGATGGAGAAAGGTATTTAAGGTCATGACTGGCCAAAATATAAGAAGAAAGCATTCGGATGTAACTGAATATGCTAAAAAATAGCAAATTCTAGCCTGGTCTAATTCTGAGTCTCTTTCTGGAAGAAACAGGCACCATTTCAAGCGTCTCTAACTAAAGCCCAGGTCCTGCACTTCAGAGCAAGGGTTTTTAGAGCAGGCTTTAGATAAATACCTCCAGCTCAGAAAACAACTTCTTGTGAAGTCCCAGCGGGTGAAGTGGGGAGCAGTTGTTCTTAAAGTGTTTGGTAATTCTACATGGGCCTGATCTTTCCTACTTCATCCCACTCTTCTGGACTATTCTGCCCACAGGTCTTTCTAGGCTTTCACAGCATCACCTCTGATGAGACAGCTCATCTTCGTCTGTATTCACTCAGTGCACAGATGCACTAGCTTTTCTGTTAGCTGAAACTGATCTAAAATCCTACTGTAAAAAGTGCAGACTGCCTGCCGTGACACCCCAAGGATAAACAGAGACAGCGGGGGTATGGAAGCTAGCATGTATTACATCCTGACCCCAGATCAACTTTTCTAGGTTTGCACAATTCCAAATAAAATATAAAATCGGAAATTAGTGAGATGTGATAAAGGATGAGATGTTCGTGAAGTGTCTCTTGTGTGTGCTGCATGTGAAGTAAGTAATACGTACCCATCTCAGATGCCTGTGTCTTTCTTTTAAGGCGTATGCAAAATTGAAAAGAGTACTCAGACAACACTCATTACACAGAACTGACTGGTAATTATTACTTCTTGGTTTTACAGACAAACATAAGAAAACAGGTAAATTTGGAGTTTTCCTCCCTGCTGTGGTTCCACTCTCTACTCTTAAGAGGCAAATTCTACAGAAATTTAATGTGTGATACCCAAACATATTTTGTGTTTCTTTGTATGTGTGAATTTAGTGTGTGATACCAAAGAATATTTTGTGTTTATTCATTGTGTTTATTTCTCTGAAGGTACATGTAAGAGTTTTTTTTTTTTCTTCTCAAATAAGGTACATACTAATAGGAATCTTGTTTTGGGGGGAGGGACTGGTAATCATGATGTGATTATATAGAAAACGACGTGGTAACTGAGTAATTTATATTGAATTCTAAGTTAAAACTTTACACTGTGTGTTTTTAACTTTTTTTTTTTACAAGAATCACTAACATCTATATGGCATACAGTTTTAAATGGAGGCTGGACAGGTTATACAAATCGTAATTGCTTGAATTTTTGCCCCTAGAGTTTGTTTACACCTTTACACCTGCATCTGCATAAACAGCGAAGGCCTTACCATTTGAAGCAATCTCACCTCACTTCACTTCACTGAGGCCCAGGCAAACAGGAAGATTCTGCAAGTAGCTCATGGAAATTGGAAAAATCTAACATGCTGCTTTGTAAAGCATTTTACTCTTCTTAATGAAATTATATGTGTAATAAAAAATGCATGTCTTACTCATATAAAATCATTACACTTATGTCAATAAAGATTACAATGTTTCAATCAGTTACAGTAAGAAAAGAGGAAAAGATCGATTAATACATAAATGAAAAATTCTTTTGGCAGGACTGGAAATGATGGGTAGGTCATGTGATTCAAAGATATTAAATTGCTCATTCTGGGGAGGTGCACCAGCTCCCTTTAACCTTTGGTGATTAAAACAAAGATCCACAAATAAAGAACCCTGGCTCTGCTTTGCTTGAATGTTTCAAAGAATGACTAATTCCCTCGCAATCGCTGTTACAGAAGTGTCATTCTGGAGAGGTTATGAGAGTCTGAGTTCCAAGAATGAAAACAGGAGTTGATGAACCAGGCAGCTGACTTGGAGGGGTGGGGCAGATGGGAGGTAACTGATGATAAAGGTCGGTAATGGGATGACAGAGACAGGACAGGCTCAACATATGGTGGAAGATTCTAAGCACGGAATGGAATGGACTAGAACAGAATGGTATAGGACTCATCGTACAAGATCTGCCAAGTAAGCTCCCTGGTGAATGTGGGCTTTATCTGTAGTCTTTGCTGGGCCACAATACATCACTGGCTGGTATGTGGAAGGCACTCGACAAGTATTTGTCTAATTGTAAATGAGTGAGTGCTCATGGGAGATTTCTTAGACTATGTCAGGAAGTACATTACAACACCTAAGTTTCAGTAGTTTCTGGACGACCCATACCTTCTTCTCCACCCTCAGGGACTCCACATTCACCTCTCTGGTGAGAGATTTTCTCTAACTTTGACTACGACTTTGGGTTCTTGTGTCAGGAAGTTTAGTCAAGACTCAAAACAACAAGAGATTCTCTGACCACTTTCTTTTACCACAAAATTAATAAAGGGGCTAGAGATACAGCTCAGAGGTAGAGTGACCCTGGGTTCAGGACCAGGACCACCTAGAGAAAGAATGTCTAATGAAATACAGAAACCTTGTTTTCGGGAACTTAGAAATGCTTCAAAGATTGCACTGAAGAGTTCGAAGAGATCACACAGCTTGTATTTACAGTGGCCACCAATGAATGATAAAGAATACTTCATTTAGAGTCAAACAATTTCATGCCTAGAAAAGAGAACAATTTATGGTAACTGCTATATTAGCAACTGAAATATTATCATGTGGTAAAATTGTTAGAAGTCGTATCTGGAGTACTTAAATGAGCATTTAGGACGATAATGAAGATAAACACACATTATGTTTACTTTTTTGAAATTAATGATACTGACTATGATAATTACTAGGGTAATAATTCTCATGCTACATTGAAAATGTGTTTTTTTTTATGTGTGCAGCTTTTCTTGTTGAGCAAAGATTAAAATATTAGAACTGCTCATACTTAATAAAGTCTCAAGGAAGAAGAAAATGAATGCAAAAGGTAAAAGAAGAAACACCGATTCTTTTTTCCATTCTATAAATAGAAATCCCCTACTGAGAATTGCGATGTATATCCAGAAGAACTAATTTTCATAGCACCGTGGAGTGCTAAACAGGAAGGGACCTTAGACATGCCTGTTTCAATTTCTATATTCCACCACAAAAACAACCTAGAGATTAAGGGTAATTTCCCCATAGCCACCTTTTGATAACTACAGGAACAGACTATGGGTGAAACAGATTCTCATGTTCCTACTACATGAAAAATGATGGTTACTTATTCTTCAATAGTATCATTTTGTCTATCATTAAGTAAAAAGTTACTTCTCATTCTTTAAAATATTACATGATAAATAAAATCACAGTGGACACAATTTCTACCACTAAGCTGAGAAGGCCAATTTGTGACAAGTGTCATAGACTTTGAATCAGAACATCTATGTTGAGTGTCTAACCACAGGTCCTAGTTATGCAACCTTGGCTAATGTACCACTCAGTCTCTCCTTTTAATGTATAAAACTGACACCATGAACCCAAATTACCTATCTTTTAGAGTTTTGAAGAATAATGCCCACAAACGAATAAGTATACTATCTTATATGTAAAATTAGGTTTTAATACTTTTTCAATTACTGTTTTTAATTAGTACAAGTTTGCAATACCCTATGATTACATTCCTCATGGACAGTTCAAACATCTACATAATGTATCTTAATTCTTTTTACTTTTTCTCCCCTCCCCCCTCCATTCTCCTCCCTCAATTCCTTCATCCACTTCCCTTTTGCAAAAGATCTATCTCCTTATTTCTTATCATCTGTGTTTCATTTTGCTCTTCATTTATAGTTTGGGTTTCTCTTGTAAGACACACCATGCAATATTTAGGCTTGTATGTCTGAGTAGTACATTTTCCAATTTCATGCTGCCTATTAGTTAGACCTTTATTATCTGATTACCAAGAAGAGCTATGTACACAACATTGATAAAGTGAGGCAGGGCAGGGAAAGTATATGTGAGAGGAAAGGACCACGGGCAGTGTCTTCTAAAGTGAGATTGGCTTCTGACTCGGCTGTCAGGGGGATTTTTCATGACTAAGGCAGCTCAAATTGAGCTGCAATTATTATTGAAACAAAAACATTTGATAGCATAATATCTGTATGCTGTAAAATGAGATTCTTAATGTTGGGGCCCATAAAACAACTTTAAAGTGTCAATTTCACAAAATGCACATCACTGGAAATGGTGAAAGAAAACTGAAAGATAACTGGTTTTGATTTTTGATGTCCTACAATTTCCACATTTGCTTTAATTCCCTGCCCACAAAGAATCACTTAACTATCGACCTACCCTTCCACCTATGATCATCTACCACATACCCACCTATTTATGTTTACCCATAATCCAAGCCCATATTCTTAAATATCCTATAATTTGATGTCAAGTCTTCTATTAAAAACAATTAGGTATAGAGGAATTGCTTCATTGGGTTTGTGTTAAAGGATTAAATGTCCAGTTAATGTAACATGCTTAGAACAGCATCTTGCACAAGATAAACACTTAGTATATATTAACCAGCATGACGATTATTCCACATTTAAATACATTTTATTCCCCAAGCCATCTGAATAAAACATGTACATTTTGGGAAGCAATACATTATTTTTCACTGGAAAGTGTGACAGCTTTTACATTTTATTTTGTTAATTTTCAGTACAGCAAAGAAAAGGAAATAACCACGTGCATACAAGGATAATGGAAGGAGCCTGGTCTAGAAGATTAGAGGTCCATTTGATAATAAATACCCAATATAAAACATGCATTGACTGCAGCATAACAGTTTCATTCCTTGATAGCTACTCCACAAAATGACTTTGCAGTGTGCACAAGAAAGTAAGTACAAAGAAGACAGTGGTGCCATTATTTGGACACACGAGGAACATCAAAACTTTTAAAATTCCAAGGGTGGGAAAATTCCTCTCTGGTGAGGTGGGAAGCAATATTACTGCAACAATGTGCATCAGTATAAAAACCACATGTGAGGGACACAGAACAACTGAAAAGCTCCTCAAGACAGTGCTCAGTGAGAAAAGGAGGCATAGAAACACAACAAAGACTGTCACACACACAGACAGGCACAGGCACCCTAAACAGCGTCACCGAGCTCCACAGGAAAACGTGGACTTGAGTGTTACGCACCAAATTGTATCCCTCTAAAAAGACAAGTTGAAACCCTTCCCTCAGGACCTCAGAACATGACCACACTCAGGAAGAGGCGTTCTATGATGTAATGAAGCTGCAATGAGGTCTTCAGGACAGGCAGTCCTGTAAGAAGTGGGGCTCCGCACACAGACAGAAGCACAGGGAGGAGGATGTGCGGACCCAGAGAGGAGGCCACACAGACCCTGAGGAGTCCCTGAGGCCGCCGGAGCTGGCTAAGGGCCTGGGACGCAATCTCACCGCTGCCTTTAAGAGCATGAGGCCTCCAGACACCCACATTTTGGACTTCCAGTCTCAGAACTGGGGTATAATAAAATCTATAAGCCGTTCTGTTTGTAATACGTTTAAGCAAGCCTTAGGAAACAAATACAGTTCAGTACACAGAAATTCGTCTTCTATGCTGTGCAAAGAATGAGAACTTTTGGGACGTGGACTGAATTTGGACAGGATATTTAAGAAGAAATGCTACTTTTAGCATACTGATATATTCCTTTTGTATTTGAAAGTAAACAAATTAGGAAGGCCTATTTCTTTATGGACAAGGAGAGTTCACATTGTAAAACCACAGAAGACGTATCCTTTCTAACATGACAGTACTAGGACAGTCTCTTCTGCCCTTCTGGTGCCTGTGTCATCACCACTGCCATCTGGCTGTCCCCATGGTGACCATGCTGTCCTTCTGTCAACTGTGAAGTCCACACCCAATGGCCATGAGTGCAGAAAGCTGGCCCCTTTTCCCTGGCTTCTTCCATTGGGCAAAGAGCTCTGGTGCTCGGAACTCTGTGTCTCCCATGTCCCAGGTGCCCACTGCTCTATAAGGTTCTCTTCTGTCTTTATAGATTATTAAAAAGAACACAACTGCTTTGAACAGTTAAGAGCAGGGTTGCTTGGTGAGTTACTAGCAAATAAAAATATCATTTAAGGAAAGTTGAGTATGTGTATATGGAGTGTAACTGTGTTCTGTATGACCAGATCAAAAGTAGTTTGGAGTCTCATTAGAAAGGTCTCTTGTGGTGAAGTTAGTAGATTGCACACTCAGTGTGAACATCTAGTTCTACCAATGACCAGGGCACTAAGGATGGCAGTTAGCATGTTCGTAACTGATAACATTACAGAACAGAACTGGAAGATGCCCGAGGAAGAACACCCTTCTCACTAGATACAAAGTTAGAAAAGCTAAAACAAGACCAAAAGGAATGAGCTACAATAAGTATTTTCTCATCAAGTGAAAACTGCTTTATATTCCATTTATCCCCTATGTGCTTTCACAATAAATCCCAAATAAATGTAACATTTTATCCCCAGCAGTATACTTCTACATACTTTAGCTCATTTACTCTTCAGAAAAATCCCATGAAGTAGGTTACCCAGGTCT